>CANNZV010002083.1:0-114485 GCA_947561585.1 Caprella mutica
CGAGGGAATGTTTTGGACAAATAAAAAATCATGAGAAAAAAAAATAACGAAAGTTCAGTGCAGATGACCCACCTGTGGATCACCTCAAAATACTTGATCATCTTCAAAAAACATTGTATAATAAACGGGAAATTTTTATATTTATGATTTTTATTTTTTAATATGTATTGAGTTTACAAGTGAATGAAAGTTATCATGATCATTAATCATGAAATTTGATCACTCAGTAAATATGGCACTACCTATAATAATTTGCATTGAAATTGGGAAAATTGAAAGAATTTTTTCGAATAAAACTATATTTCTATTATTATTTTATTATAGGGAATCAATTTTCTATTAGCAACTGATCATATTTTATACATTGAGTAGACCATATATAAAGAAAAATACGAGAAATATTATTTCAAGTCTGTAAAACCGTTCATTTACATATGTGGCTACCAAATATAAATCCAATGAATTCTTTCAACAAATAACTTTCATTTAATAGTCAAAACTTTGAATTAATTGATTTATATTTATACAATTTATACAATTTGTTGCAACAGTAGGCAAAAATGAAACAAAATATGGAAAGTATCTGAGAAAATCTGTGCTAATTCTGGTTAAAATCCGAAGAAAATTTATATGAAATCTAAGACAACTCTAATTAGAAATTGAAAGAATTTGGTGGTAATTCTTTATAAAATCTGATAGAATTCTGTAAAGAATTTGCAGAACGTATGAATAGAATTTGTAAAAATCTTGATAAATATTAGGCAACTATGAATTAAATTTTTTGATTGCTACTTAAATGAGTTCAAATTGTATATTGAACATATTAAATAGAATATGACATCTTTCCGAACTATAAATAAAATATGTGGGAGTGGAGGTTCAGTGGTTTTGTAATTTTAAAATTCCTTAGAGAAATTGGAACTCATGAAGATAACGCATCCCAGAATTGTAGCGCGAACTTTGTATATATTGGAGGGTGGCCAGTCAATTGATCTTCGGTAAAAAGATCCCCGGTCATTAGATCCCCGGTCATTTGATCCCCATACCATTCGATCCCTGGTCATTTGGTCCCCAGTCAATTGATTCCCAGTCATATTTTTACCGAACTATAAATAAAATATGTGGGAGTGGAGGTTCAGTGGTTTTGTAATTTTAAAATTCCTTAGAGAAATTGGAACTCATGAAGATAACGCATCCCAGAATTGTAGCGCGAACTTTGTATATATTGGAGGGTGGCCAGTCAATTGATCTTCGGTAAAAAGATCCCCGGTCATTAGATCCCCGGTCATTTGATCCCCATACCATTCGATCCCTGGTCATTTGGTCCCCAGTCAATTGATTCCCAGTCATATTTTTTGTTTGCTCATATATTTAGCATACAACAATTTATTATGATCTTAAAGATTGCAATTTACTATTTAAACAATATATAAAACTTGTGAAACGATTTTACATAATAAATTTTAAATATAATGAAAAAAAAACAGCAGAATTCAAACAGCTAGGAAGTATTATCGCAACAAATTATTATTTTTATTTACAAATAATTTAAACTTACAACTAGTCAGAAAACATCTTACAGGTGATAGGAAATAGTAACCAACTCTTGTATGCTAAAGCTAGGTTAATAACTCTTCAAAATTCAAGAAACTGCTAACTGGATAATAACCAATCGTCCCACCAAGTTTCATGCAACATGGTACAATACTTCTGTATTGTAACATGTGAAAGAACTTCAACAATTCTTTAAATATTAATTGAATGAATGCTGAAATTTCAATTTACTATTACATTATTTCTGAGTTAATATATTAATGTTTTTATTTCCATCGCTGGTATTTCTTCATAATGACAGACAGAGTTATTTTCAATAATTTTGTTCCAACAGAGGAATCTGTTATTTCACAGTACATCTCCATTATTAACTGACCGTAGAAACATATTTTTACTGTGATGTTTTTGCCTTTTGGTTATGAAATATATCTCTCAATATCCCTTTGGACAGTCCGCCATCTTGTATTTTATTCCGTACATGTCCTCTTCATTGGTATTTCATGTTCACCACCCAAAAAATTATCATGTCGCAAACGTCAAATACTGTCAAGAGATTCTATTTATTCCTGAACAAACATGCCAACTGAATTTCACTCGGAAAATGGTCCTAAATTGACAAAATTATTCGTTTGCTCACTCCAATTATTAGTGTTTCAGTGCTACGTTTGAGATGAAGATCAAAACACTTTCTGTGTAGAAGAATCCTAACGTTGATGGAATTACATGTGAACATATTTATTGGATGGAATAAATATCTTGAATTAAAATGGCTATTTGCATTTCAGGTTCGCTTAGAAGTTTTTACCTATATGAACTAAGAGTAAGTTCAGAGTTATCAGACTTTTCCATATATCCGATTATGCTACAAAAATAAATTTTAATAAAATAGTATAATATTATAATCAGTAATTATTTCAAAAAAGTAGCTAAAACACTATTATTACTATTTTTTAAGATCGAAAATTTGAATTCGTTCTCATGCAGATACGATTTCAAATATGACTTAAAACAAGAAATATAAATTAATATAAATAGATAAATCTTTATTGAAAACACACAAACACAAACAATAAAACATACATCAATAAGCAACTAGTTAAAATAAAAATATTCAATATATATTAGTAAGTTATATATAGATGTACATGTTTTCAAGCCCATAAAGGTGGCCTCTTCAGGCCATTCGGGTACGGCACTAGGACTTTTCCCGCCGGATTTTTCCCCGTCAGGACTATTTTCCGCCGGACTTTTCCGCGCCTGGACTATTCCCCGCCGGACTTTCCCCCGCCGAATAATATAATAGTATTCTGGGCTATTAAATTATAATTTTGTTAAAAACAAACCATTTATCAATAGAAGACACATTTTATTAACTAACTTACACAATAATACAGTCTTATTATTAGCTTTGATTTCCGTATGTGTCCATATTGGTCTTTTAATTTTATAAATATATGCTACATAGTTCAAACATTATGGCAATTCTAAGTGGTTGCAAATGTTACAATTTATTCTAAGAAACTACGATTAATATAGTTCATTCCAGCTCTAAAGTTATACAAATCGCAAATTTATTATTTTCTTTGTCAGATTTTATAAAAAATGTTCATCTATTTTTTTTTTGTTCAAATACATAATTTTTCAAGAACACTTATAAATTTAATTGTAAATCATTAATTTGACAGTTAATATAAAAAAGAATTAATAACCCTACTATATATTTTTTTATCACACTAAATATTGACCCCTATTTTATAATGTCTTTTTTTCTATTATGCTTATTTAATATTTATACCTTAAAGAACTTACAATGGATTAACCATCATTATGAAAATAAATAAATTAGAGTGTAGAAATCCTCAAATCCAGACTTTTCAAGTAGTCAGATTTGAGGACGATTTAGATATAAAGTTGTACATTTTCTCTAAAAATCTTCAATGAAAACTAATCAAAAGAGAAATAACAAAAAATGAGTTCGATTCAAGGAGTTGGTAAGTAAATAATTTCCATGCAACAATATTTAAAAAAATTCCTAAAAAATTTGTTATTTAGACTTTGATTTACAATTTCACGGCAATAGATTTATTGGTCAAAACGATTTTTTTCCAAAAACTAATCAAAATATCTAAACATTACATTGTCTTAAAGTTGTTGAGTTTAAATTAAAAAAAAATTAGGCGGAGAAAAATTCGGCGGGGAATAGTCCGGCGGGGAAAAGTCCAGGCGGGGAAAAGTCCGGCGGGGAATAGTACGTTTCCCTTCGGGTACATGTAGTACATTGTAATATAGTAATTGTACCGAGATTATGGATCTCTCATAACAGATAACGAGGTAGGAATAAAAATGCATCTTGCGTTTTTCTTTACTCCAAACAACTCGTAATTCTGAAACAATAAAGGAAAATGGTTTCAGAACTATGAAATACACAATAACAGTTAACAAATTTATGACTACCAAGTACAAAGCACTTTGCTGAAAATGACAAAAATAAAATTCGATCTTTAGTGGAACTCAAAATTCCAACCCCTATTTTCAGTAATTTGCACTCCAATGAATTCCAATGAATTCCGATGAATTAATGAATCTAATAAATTCTATCGAATTCCAACAAACCGAAAATATTAAAGTTCAGAGAATGGGAAGTTAAGTGAATTGATTTACTCTAATGTTCAAAGGTAGAACTAGGTTTATTAGGGTGAAATATGGTAATAGTGGTAATTGTAAATACGCGAATAAGAATTTAAATTCTATTCAAGCCTAAAATAAAATGAACACATAATGGCACTACTGGTAGAAAATATTCTACCTGGGGAAAATAAGTAAACACAATATATCAATAAATATAGCAAATAATTTCTTACCAGATAGGTAGTCTAGCTTAGGGTTTTAGAGAATCACTTGTGGGAGGTGGACAACGTTTAACTGGGTTAGCACAATCATTATTTATATTCAGAGTTAAATATCTCTTTAATTACGCATCTGACAGAAATAGAAAATTTAATGAAGGTATGGTACACCCAAATGCCGGACGTCGAATTTCTTCTATCTAATCTGAAAGTTTAATTATCTTTATGCAACCGGTAATTGAGGAGTTAGTGAAATTCAACGTTTCGGCAAACTAAAATTAAAAATTATAGATGTCCAAATATACTCAAAAATAGAAAAAATGGCTACTTCTATCGTTCGAAAGAAGAAGTCAGCATAATTCACACATATCAAAAGGTGACTGGGGTCGGCTAATTAAAGTAATTATTCGTAGTATTAAACTTTTAATGAAATTGACCTGAAGGTAGCAGATATTAAATATCACTAAAGCGCTGAGACACCCTATCACCTCTCTCAATCGAAAACTATATGAAAAGAAAGCATATTATTTGTAGATTTGGTAGGTGATGCTATTTAAATTCTAGGGAAGTGCAAATTCAAATTACCCTAAATTATCGTGAATGTTAAATTTCATGAGTGAACATGACACTGCCCCGGTTGCATATACAATGATACATGTATCATGCAACAAAGAGTAATTTTAAGCTACCTATATATTCTGTCCAGTGTCCACCTCTCCAAAGTGAATCTCCCGTCAAGTACGCTTATAGGAAATCCCCCCCCATATTTAATAACAACAAATATTGTAGAAAATTAATGATATAAGCATCATACTGCTTAAAACAAATGAATTAATAAATACATAAATCATGAATAATTACTGATCTGTCCGTCTAAAGAGCAAAACTACTTCAGATACAGGTCTAAGGTAGAAAATGTTTTGTAGTAGAATTCTCATTTCTAGCTACTTTTATTTTTACTTTACGGACTATTTTATCGTCACTTGGATACACGTTACTATGAGACCTAATAACCATTGATTTCTTTTCAAGCCAGGCTCTCTCATAATGACGATGTCACCAACTGTAGAGATGTCCGCTTTGTCACCCACTTCTGTCGAGCTCTGAGTTCCTCTAAGTAGTTTTTCCTCCATTCTGTCCATAAGTGTTCTGCAACGAACTGGACTCTTCGCCAACGTTTTTTCCCGTATTGAAGTAGGTCGTCTTCTGAAAAACATCGTCGTGGACTTTGTTCCTTTGAATGTTTTTGAGTTAGAAGAATAGCAGGCGACATAGGTTGTGGATCGTTAGGGTCGTTTGACACATCCCATAGTGGTGTGGAATTGACGATGTTCGCTGCTTCCTGGGGAAGGTATAAAGTTCGTCTCTTGATAAGCTTCTCTCTTTAGTCTTCAAGAGAGCTGCGTCCATTGATCTTCTGACCTGCCCGATTTTTCTTTCCCACACTCCTGCGTAGTGAGAGGCGTGTGGAGGGTTTAATTCCCATTTGCAGTCTTTATCTTCTAAGAATATGGCTATCTTTAAGAAGTCTACATCTTTCGTAGTGGCGGTGAAATTTGTTCCTCTGTCACTTCTAATTAACTTGCAGGGTCCTCTCACACTTATAAAGCGACGAAGAGCATTTTGGAAAGATAGCGTGTCGAGTGAATGGTAATGGCTCTATGTGAACAGCCCTCGAGTATAAACAAGTGAACAATACTGCCCAAATTTTCTTGGATGCTACGCTTTTACGGGTTTTTACTCCGTCATGAATGAACCAGTGTCCGAATACGTCCAACCCGACGTTTGTGAATGGAGGCGTTGCGTCGACTCTGTCATGAGGAAGATCGGACATGTATTGTTGTTCGCATGATGCTCTTAAGCGTCGACATAGGACACATTTGTTCAGAAAGGATTTCAATACTTTCTTTCCTTTGTTTAAGTAGTAGCCACCTTGTCGCAGCGCTCCACTAGTTATGTGCCTTCCTTGATGACCAGTATCCATATGTACTTTGTCTAATATCAGTGTACTTACTCTGTGGTTATGAGGCAATAGTATAGGATATTTTACTGAACAAGGAGAAGACACATTTTTAAGGCGACCTCCAACTCGTAGGATACCGTTATTGTCTGTAAACAATCCTAGTTTCGACAAGGGGTTGTTAACTGGGAGTTGACCTTTCTGAAGAATATTAGTCATATTTACGAATGACGTTGATTGAGCTTCCCGTATCAATATATCATGGGCACAATTTTCTTGTTGGTTGCAGCTCACCTTGTTGACCTTTTCCATCCAGTTTCTGGTTACTTTCACAACGAGGTTTACTATCCTTTTCAATTTATTCCATGAAGAGTGACGCTCTATTAACGTGCCTATCGGGGAGTTCTCTGGTACAGTAACAAGATTGGTATGTATTAGGTTAACGGTTTCCGGCAGATCGACTGATACATCATTTTCAACTGAATGATTTTCATGATTTTTAGTGAACAGAATGCTTGGACCGGTGATCCATGACGAGTTGAGTAATGCGTTGGCTGACGTTGCTCGTGTTGTGAAGTCCGCTGGATTGTTCTTGGTGCTTACATAACGCCACTGATTAGGGGATGATACAGACAGTACCATTTGGACTCTTCTAGTAACGTACTGTGAAAACCGTTTCTTGGTGTTTGAGATATAACCCAAAACTATCCTGCTGTCTGAATAGAACCACACTTCATCTGGTTTTTTAGAAAGCTCATTAATCATTTTACGAGAAGAGTTCGCTGCGTTAGCTGCTGCACATAACTCCAAACGAGGAATAGAGTTAGCCGATTTTGGAGCAACTTTACTTTCCCCGTAAAGGAATGCAACGTGAATTCTTCCCATGTCATCTGTAGATTTCAAGTAGATCACGTGGCCGATAGCGTTTTCAGAAGCATCAGTAAATACGTTTATTGAACTATGCTTTACTTGAAACGTGTTAGGAATGAGACATCTGGGCAGTTTAAGGTTATGTAAATCTGAAAGAGACTCTTTCCAGCTTTTCCAATCCTGGTGTAGTTCCGGTGGTAAAATGTCATCCCAATCGTATTTAGATAGATAATCATCATCTTCACTCTTCCTAGGTAGAATCTTTCTTTGTATCAGCTTTCCACCCAATACCACGGGACAGGCCAAACCGATAGGATCGTAAATGGAAGAAATGATCGCCAAGACTCCACGCTTGGTAAAAGGACGGTCTGGAAGCTCCACCTTGATAGCGAATTGATCTGTTGTCATCTGCTTTTTGAGACTCTCCTGTCATCGACCGATCCTGCACGTTATTCGGATTGTTACGAGAAGTTAGAATGAACTCTTGTGCATTAGGATCGAAGTTCAAACCCGATGCGGTGTCAGAAACCAGACTTCTTCTTGAAATTGGTTTAACTGAGCCCGATCTTTGAGTTTGAATAGGATCTTCATTTGCTTTCTCAGACTCCCCTGTCTTTGCATGATCCTGTACGTTATTCGGAGCGTCTTCCGGAATTGCGTGACTTGAAACAGTGCGATATATAGCAGGCTTTTCGACTCTTTCCTTGGTCCTGTTCTCGTCGTGGATGCTAAGCCAATTTTCTACGATGTCGTGTCCCTCGTTTATATCTAAGTCGCTATGTACAGAGTCGTGCCCATTTTCATCTTCGATCTCAATTTGTGCTTTAAGAAGATTAACTTGTTCATTTACTCTTATGGCCTTTTTTTCTAGTTCAATTTCTTGTGCCAAGGCTTTTTGTTTGATTTCAGCTATCTTTAATTCACCCCTTAATTTATTAGAAAGGTTAGATTTAATAGACCCAGATGATCTTGAGCGAAGAGAATGATTTCTTAAATTGTTGTTCATTCCATGTAGAAGCACGTTCTTGAAACCGACTGAATCTGTGAATTCTTGATGCTCTGCTTCCAGTATCTTCAGTTCATGGGTTGCTCCCGAATCAAATAAAGATTTTTCATGAACTATTACAGTAGTCTCGAAAGTTCCCCATTTCTTATTTAAATCTTCGTACAGGGCTTTAATCAAAGAGCGGTCCTGCTTTTGATTTTCGTCGAGATCATCGATGTTGTCTAAAACGTTTTCGAGATCTGTTTTAGCCAAATGCGTAGCTGCGATAAGTGCTGACAATGGTGGCGTAGGCTTTCTCTTAGGAATTGCACCGGCCTGCTCACCATTCAAGGATTTACTACTTCTGTTAGGTTTCATGCTTCATTCGCTTAGCAACTCTGGCTTAGTTCTCTGATTAGTTGATAAATGTGTCACCCACTTCTTCGATTCTCTTTGGAGTTGACTGATCGCTATCTGAATTACTGTACCGAGATTATGGATCTCTCATAACAGATAACGAGGTAGGAATAAAAATGCATCTTGCGTTTTTCTTTACTCCAAACAACTCGTAATTCTGAAACAATAAAGGAAAATGGTTTCAGAACTATGAAATACACAATAACAGTTAACAAATTTATGACTACCAAGTACAAAGCACTTTGCTGAAAATGACAAAAATAAAATTCGATCTTTAGTGGAACTCAAAATTCCAACCCCTATTTTCAGTAATTTGCACTCCAATGAATTCCAATGAATTCCGATGAATTAATGAATCTAATAAATTCTATCGAATTCCAACAAACCGAAAATATTAAAGTTCAGAGAATGGGAAGTTAAGTGAATTGATTTACTCTAATGTTCAAAGGTAGAACTAGGTTTATTAGGGTGAAATATGGTAATAGTGGTAATTGTAAATACGCGAATAAGAATTTAAATTCTATTCAAGCCTAAAATAAAATGAACACATAATGGCACTACTGGTAGAAAATATTCTACCTGGGGAAAATAAGTAAACACAATATATCAATAAATATAGCAAATAATTTCTTACCAGATAGGTAGTCTAGCTTAGGGTTTTAGAGAATCACTTGTGGGAGGTGGACAACGTTTAACTGGGTTAGCACAATCATTATTTATATTCAGAGTTAAATATCTCTTTAATTACGCATCTGACAGAAATAGAAAATTTAATGAAGGTATGGTACACCCAAATGCCGGACGTCGAATTTCTTCTATCTAATCTGAAAGTTTAATTATCTTTATGCAACCGGTAATTGAGGAGTTAGTGAAATTCAACGTTTCGGCAAACTAAAATTAAAAATTATAGATGTCCAAATATACTCAAAAATAGAAAAAATGGCTACTTCTATCGTTCGAAAGAAGAAGTCAGCATAATTCACACATATCAAAAGGTGACTGGGGTCGGCTAATTAAAGTAATTATTCGTAGTATTAAACTTTTAATGAAATTGACCTGAAGGTAGCAGATATTAAATATCACTAAAGCGCTGAGACACCCTATCACCTCTCTCAATCGAAAACTATATGAAAAGAAAGCATATTATTTGTAGATTTGGTAGGTGATGCTATTTAAATTCTAGGGAAGTGCAAATTCAAATTACCCTAAATTATCATGAATGTTAAATTTCATGAGTGAACATGACAGTAATAGTACATTGATGATAGCAATTGTATATAATGTGATAAATTCTGATATCACCAACAATTGTTTTACTCTGTAATATTAAACCTAACGTCTTTTTTAAATTGGTAATCACCACTAATCACACAAAATAATATCATTAACGAAAATGGATGCATCACGAATAAAATGCTTAATGTGATAAAATCCCCAATCCACACCTCTCAATATTCTAGCCTAAATTATTGTTGGTCAATTTTCTTTCCCAAACAACTACTAATCCCGACAATTTGTCTGATATTCTCTCACGTCAATCACCACAGAAGAGAATAAGCAACGAATATGCTGAGAACATAAACCAGAATAGCTCAGCCTAGGTTTAATAATATATTTATCATTGTTAAAAGAAAAGTATCGAAGCGATTTAAGGAAACACTCAATGTGATGCGTTCTTTAAAACTTTATTTATATTATACTGTATGTAACAAATGAACAACATTGTAAAATGATAACAGAATTTCAAAAAGGTAGAATATGTACAAAGTGTTTCATGATTCCTGAAGAAACAAACTGAATATTGAAAAAAAAACTAGAAGTTTAAGATCAACAGTTGGATTCCTTAAGATTTCAAGGGATTGAGGCCCATTATTTGAGGGTTGAGGGACTTCGTGGGGCATGAAGGAACATATAATGAATCCCATTCATATATTTTTGAATTACAATATTGATACAGATACGTTCTTATTTTGACGATTGAAATAAACTTGCACTCATAGTGAAATTTGGTATTTTCACGTATTTTCCCTTCATTTTAAGAACTCTGGTGGGCAATGAAGACGGTATGTTATGGCTTTGAAATTTTTACTTCATTTTAAGGTGGTTATTTTCTTGCTACGTTTCGTTATTACGGAGTTATTTGAAAGAAAATAAAATTAAAATGAAATGTTAACTAAAATACGATTTTTAGTGATCCTTGCGGGCGATGAAGTTGATGACCCAGAGGTCTAAAACTTTGCATATCTTATTTTTATACACCAGAGCAAAAAAATATTATTATTACCAAACCCAACTCTGAAAAGTTGAAAAAACGCTCCACCCAATTATATATACCTCTGGCTCCAACGATAGTGTCACTTGCATGAATAAATTTGTTTCAAATTAAAACATTGATTTTTATGAACCCTTTATTAGTAATGCCATATACATATTAATATTTAATATATACAGTTAGATATATCAATTTAGCAAAATGATACTGAATTAGCGGTATAAATATTTATATAGCAATAGTAATGTCAAATCCATATATGAAATGTTTTTTTTATGCATAAGATATAATGATGAGAACTACAAAGTCCCACAGAATGTTCTTTATAAATGCTTAAAATTTGATTTTCGATAAATTCGTCTTTCGGTAAATTTGACCTTTGGCAAATTCGTATTTCGGAAAATTCGTTTTTGGCAAATTTGGGATTCGGCAAACACGTAAACGGAGAATCAGTATCGGCGAAATAGTTTCCGGAAAATTTGGTTTCGGCCAATTTGTTTCCGGAAAATCAGCCTAGACCCAATTAAAATGTATTCCCCAATCAATAATCATGCAATTCCACTCAGAGAAACTTTAACTATTGACTTTTTTCGAGGTAAAGTTTATGTGGGAATAGATTGTATGTCGTGAATTGCCCTCCTCTTCAATGAAGATGATAACATTTATCATACTTATAATATTCTCTTTCACATTATAAAAACAAAAAACTATATCCCAAAAGTTTCCTTTCCATTCAGTTGTAAACTAGATTATTTTAGACAATATTTTTATATACAATTTCGATTAATATAAAGAAAAGAGGAAAATAATTCCTTATCCTAGAAATAATTTCCAAAATAATGCAGAATCAGCAGTTAAAATAATGAATCATGAGTTTCCAATGTTCATTGAAAATATATATTGGGACAGTTATTATACATATTGAGTTATTGAAATTCCAAATTTAATGAATTGATTTGCTAGTTTTGGTTTTTCCGACCCATATTTCATATTTAAGTGTTTTATTTAAATAATAATAATGCAATTTATCGTTCATGGAGCCAGTTTCTGCTCTTATTACTTTATATTGTCAGGTCAAATTCAAATATAATTCAGTTACATAGAATTTGTTTCTTAAGCAGATGTTGAACCCCATTTTATAATCAATAGGAATATTAATTTTTCACAATTTGATGGGAATTTCTTATTTCCACAGCCGATGCATGATCACTCATATCTGTACTAACTTTATTAGTTGTTTTAAATATGTCAATCATTAGTCCATTCACATCTCAAAGTGTAAGCTAATTTTCCGACAATTATATACCTACAAATTACCAAAAATCAGCACCAATAGTGAATCAAACTTAAATTTAAAAATAGACACAAATTCATGCAATTCACACCACATCCAATCAATTATTATATCGTGAATTGATACGGAGGCAACCAGTCGATTCGGAATGGTCGTTCCATAATGAATTTTACTTTGAATCTTAATTTGTACATTTATATTCAATGATTGGAATCACACGGAGAGATGGTGTTGATGAATATCAATTGAAGCAATTTGAAGTTAATTTAGTTATATCGTAGCTCTGCTGGCTTCAAATTGAAGAAAATTGTCATTACTATTTATTAATTATATGAACAAAAATTATTTGGAATACTAAAAACAGGTTATTTTCTGACAGCAATTTTGAAATAGATGGAAATTGGGAACCCGTCGTTAATCGTGTCGCATTTTTACTTCGTGATTATAATTAGATTTTGAATATTTTTATATTCCTACTTTATTCAGCAACATGTCAAGTATAACAATATTTTCTAAGATTTCAAATCATTTTACCATTAATTTATGAATCTCTTCTATCAAAATAGTTTTTTTAATACATTTCAAAATTGAATAATTCTAGAACAATTACTCGGGTAATCCGAATTTCGTATTTCTGTCATACTTCATCCACCTAATCTTTCTCCTATACATTCCTCTTCCCAATATAATTAGCTCACAGTTATTTCAAGTAGAAAAGAGAATCAATAATAACACTAATTAATATACCATATGTCAATAATTGGCAACTCAGTTCGTTGCTAGACCAATCAGCGGTCTAGTTACTTTTCTATAACATCAAACTGCTACCGATGCATTTTTCAAATTGCGTTGCACGCTCTTAATTTCTCTGGGGGAGTTTCCAAAGAGAGACTGTGAATATTTATAGAAGACATGATTTTCCAATTGTAAATACCTATACTCTAGATAATTATTAATTATATATTAATTATTAACAGATTTAGTATAAGAGAACTTGGCAGAACTCTTACCTTTGATGGCAATCACAGTACTACAGTGTACCCAAGGAGAAAGTGTTAGGGGGGTCATAGAAGATTTTGTGAGATTAAAGGAGCCTTTCTACCATAATCAGAGAAGAGAATTGGGCGTGCTTATGTCCAAGTTTTCTACCATGTTTACTCCTTTAATTAAAGGGGGTAATTTCCTATACTATCAGATGATTTCACACATAATCATGGAAGATTTTGGGAGATTAAAGGAGTCTTTCTATCATAATCATAGAAGAGAATTTGGGGTGCTTATGTCCAAGTTTTCTACCATGTTCACTCCTATAATTAAAAGGGGGAATATCCTATACTATCAGATGATTTCACCCATAATCATAGAAGAATACCAAAATTAATATTTCCTAGCATATACTGCATTTGTACGTGTACGTTTGACTTTACATGAATTAGTTGAATGAAACATATTGTTATATACAAATTAAATGGAAAGAAATGGAAACAGAAATGAATAAATGTTGCCAGGTCTCGAACCAGCACTTTGTTGACTACCGCTTGCGGCGCTAACCACTCGACCATCCTGGACACAGTAGAAGTAGGATTTTTAATTAACTTTATGCAATATGATAACTCAAGTTTATCTTTAGGTTATCATCGATAATTATAGTTTCATATTTCATAGATTATTTCTTTTTTCTTTTATAATCGTTTCTTATATAATTTTTATGGGATTAACTATTTTCACTAATTCCTGGAATATTCCCTCGATATCTTTAGGGGATTAACTCATTTTCACTAATCCTTGGATTATTCCCTCGATATCATATTACGATAGCGGATATTGAGGGAATATATAGATATCGAGTGAATATTCCGGGAATATCTCAATGTTACCTGGGCTATGCAACATTTAAATGTAATTTCGGTTCAGATACTTGCAACTTGCAAGTACAACAATTCCAAGTTAAATTAGGTAATTATCTGTTATTCATAACTAGCTACCTATAAAGCTATAGCTACTTTTCTGTTATGATCGAAAATGTGGAGGTTCGATAACTTGGAACTCACCCACAATGTAGCTACCTAGGGCTTGGTAGGTAGCACCTAACGGATAGTGACCTACCTGCCAGAACACAGGACTTTAGAATAAGCCACACTTCTAACTAAAACATATACCAAAAGGTGAAATTCTTAATAAATATCAACATGATAGGTTTTAATATATAGGGAAGTTCAAAAACAAGCTAAGAATAACACAGAGCACTGCAGAAATACTATCACGTCACAAATTAACGGGGGTTAAATTAAGTGTCTACCACAGATTTTTTCTGAAGGAATGACGAATAAAGTCTTCGGAAAGTAAAGATGGTTTAGCCGTAGAAGTTCATGTAAAGAATATCATCACAAAATTTTCGGAAATTTAGGATGGATCAGTCATATAAGTTCATATAAGGAATACCCTCAGAAAATCTTCGGAGATTTAAGATAGTTCAATCATAGAAGTTCATATAAGAAATACCATCAGAAATTTTTCGGAGATTTAAGATGGATCTGTCATAGAAGTTCATATAAGAAATACCAACAGAAAATCTTCGAAGATTTAAGATCGATCAATCATAGAAGTTCATGTAAAGAATATCATCAGAAAATTTTCGGAGATTTAGGATGGATCAGTCATAGAAGTTCATATATAAGAAATACCATCAGAAAATCTTCGAAGATTTAAGATGGATCAGTCATAGGAGTTCATGTAAAGAATATCATCAGAAAAATTTCGGAGATTTAGGATAGTCATAGAAGTTCATATATGAAATATCATCAGAAAATTTTCGGAGATTTAGGATGGATCAGTCATAGGAGTTCATATAAGTAATATTATCAGTAAATCTTCGAAGATTTAAGATGGATCAGTCATAGCTAGGAGTTCATATAAAGAATATCTTCAGAAAATCTTCGAAGATTTAAAATGGATCAGTCATAAAAGTTCATATAAGAAATACCATCAGAAAATCTTCGCAGATTTAAGATGGTTCAGTCATAGAAGCTCATATAAGTAATTTTATCAGTAAATCTTCGAAGATTTAAGATGGATCAGTCATAGCTAGGAGTTCATATAAAGAATATCTTCAGAAAATCTTCGAATATTTAAGATGGATCAGTCATAAAAGTTCATATAAGAAATACCATCAGAAAATCTTCGCAGATTTAAGATGGATCAGTCATAGAAGTTCATATAAGTGATATTATCAGAGAATCTTCGAAGATTTAAGATGGTTCAGTCATAGAAGTTCATATAAGGAATATCATCAGAAAATCTTCGAAGATTTAAAATGGTTTATTCATAAAAGTTCATATGAGGAATATCATCAGAAAATCTTCGCAGATTTAAGATGGATCAGTCATAGAAATTCATATAAGGAATATCCTCAAAAAATCTTCGCAGATTTAAGATGGTTCATTCATAGAAGTTCATATAAGGAACATAATCAGAAAATCTTCGGAGATTTTGGTTGATATAATCTACTACACATCTAGCCCCCTATAATGTCTGCCCACCATAATCTTCTATGACCCCACCATAATATTCTCCCTGGGTACTGTGTTCATGGTTCATGTTCAAGTTCAAGATGAGGTCCAACATGATGTTCTTTACTAATATAAAATCACAAAATTTGATATAATTCACATGCAAATTGCACATCGCACAATATGTCATGTTTCCATTAGGGAGAATGCTTCTCTTAAAATTTACTTGTTTTGTATTAGCTTTGCTTATTTTAAATAGGATCGGAACAGAGATTGATAGGAGATTAGAATGTTATATTCAGATACTAGGGAGATAGAAAACATGATGAATGAATATTGAATAATCATGATCTTTCTTTCCAGTGAGTCTGTTATGTCAGTGCCTTAGAAGATGAAGTAATTTCTCATCTTATTCTCCTGTATAACTACAATAACTTCTTCTTGTGGTGTTTTTATGTCCATAACATAAAAAAACAATAAAAAGGTCACATTAATTATACTCTGAAAATATGAACAAAATGCATTTGTAATCATATATTAGTATTGATTCAGCATATCCTTTTCTGCACGAAATCCCTAGTTGGGTTACATACGTTCATTCGATTAAAAAAAAAGATAAACTGTCAACAATATCAGGGTAATTAATGCCAGTTCATGCATTTCCAGACCTGTTACCAAGATAAAAAGTCTCATCAAACAGAATATGAATATAGACGTATAGAGCCAAACTGCAATTAGTCAGAATTCGAACATAATATTAATAACTTTTTTTTAGAGTTCCATTTCATGTATTCGAATGAGCAATACTACTAATTTTGAAAAAAAATGTCGGAGGTGAAACTTGTATAGGAAATTAATTGGAATAGTAGAAGAGGTATTCGTTTTAAAATTTTGATGACTGTAATAACATAAGTAACAAATTATCGGACGATTCTACATTTCCGGTCACATCAAAAAATAACAATAATTGGAAAATTTACAAAATATTTTGATTATTGATATTTTTCATACTTATTTAACAACAAATTTACGTATTAGGATGTCAAAAAAAACCTTGTGAGATCGAAAATTACCCTAAATGCACTGTTGATTACATTATTGGAAGGCAACTACTCAATGAAAAGATATGCAAAGTACTCTGAAAGTGAGCTTTAGAATAGGTCATGAAACAACAAATATTTAGAATTTCCTTCCTTGAAAATATGGACTAATAATAAAACCCACGTACCGAAAACTTTGAAACTAATTGACTATCCAAAAACTTTTACGTCATTCTACATAAAATACTATAATAATGTTAAATTGAACATTTTATTTAAACAGGAATTGTACAATATTTTCATGGTTGCAAACAGAAAACTTGAATTTGATCCTTCAAAAACAAATTAGAATGTTGTAAATAATCAGAAAGGGATAATGAGCAATTGAAAAGCAAATCCAATATAAAATAACAAGAACGTTTTTTTTTCTTATAACCTAATGTAGATAATAGATAAATATTAGCTTGATCTATACGCTTTTTAAAGTTCAAGTAAGTATGGATGAATACATATTTACTCTAACCTAAAGTAATAGTCATTTAGATCAATCGGCTCAAAAAAACTAGATGAACATACCCAAGGCAAAATCGTCTAATATCATAAATATTGATCTGGAGAAAACTTTCCATTGAGTTCAACTTGCTAGCGATTGAATGCTTCATTCAGTAGAATCTAAATAAAATATCTAGCCTTAATTCAATAGAAAGTTGTGTTGTGAAATTAATTAAAATACACATATTCTGTGCGAAATTTAATTTGAAAATAAATTGATGTGATACAGGCAGCAATTTTTCATTGCTATAACCTTGTATGAAGTTATCACTAAGGAAAAATGTATGTAGAGTGAACATAAAAATAATACATAACTTAAAGTTATATTATACTAATTGAAAATTTATTGAAACATAAATCAGATTTATTATATAGAACAATGATATTATTGAAAATGCTTATTAAAAATTAGAAAAGATATATTTTCCACTTTTAAATATTTATATTAGAAACACAATCTTTTCTATTTCGAAATTCGGATAACATTACCAGATGACAATCTCCCGAATGAATTATTACTATGTTCTCAAATTAATTCGTAATGTTTCGATTGAATGTTTATGTGATATCATTTCCTTTAAATCAGACTACAGGTGAAACTTATTTTCTGATGCAAATAATGACATTTATGGATTTTTGCATGAAGCAATAATGTGATATTTTCCAAATTAAGCTAGTAAGAAATATTGAAACGAGGATATTATGCAAGAAAAAATAGAAGTATCAGAATAGGGAATGTGTATGCCTATTAGGTATACACATCAAAATATAGAATGTAAGAGGTACAGTTTTTGTGCTTAATAGTAAAGCAGAATGAAGCAGCCCAGTTTAATATCATATATTTGTCACTTAGTCTATGCTAATCTGACGTTTTAAATTATTATAAGGTACTTGCAGTTCTAATTTGAATTGGAGTGTCTATATTACATGAAGTTAATAAATTTTTTGAAATTTATGGAATTAAAACATGAAATTAAAAAAAAATTATTATATCTTATTTTCAAGTCCATTGTGATAAATATTTACAGTTTTTATCTAAAATAACATAATTCCAATCATTTTCTTCAAGAAATTTTCGGTTACGTCCAACGATGAACAATAAGTGTTTCAAATTTATGATAAATTACGATTGTATTTACTTTCCTCTAATCATTAATCGTCACAGATGATCTCTTTATCATGGATGTAAATCTCCAATCGGAATATGACAATCAGCGATACTAACTAATACTGACGTATCTTTTTATCGTGCCAACAATTTGATATGTACTCTATTACATTTGGTGATCAATATATTCCACATATACTGGAATATCGAGTTACAGTCACTGCCATGGTAACGTAAAATAGTCTGCAAAATGTTGAACTGTTAAGGATGCACGAAAAAGATGAATTCTTTGTAGATTATTCAGCAAACTCTGTTTAAAGGGACAACTGTAGGCAATACGCATTAATTACAAGATTGAATCAATTGACAAATGTATGGAACAACTTATTTGAAGTTTTAAATCAACAAATAAATTATTAATATATAAAAATGTGTATATTCAGAGGATTCTGAATTTGTATTATATTTCTTTTGTACTACATATCTTTTTATATATACTAATAAAGTATATTTCCCGAAAGGCTAATTTTAAAGGTGTATAATAACACGAAACCCAATATATATTATATATACTATTAATTTATTTTTCTTTCATTGGCTGTTTCAAGCAATCAAAAATTTATCTTCACTAAGTATAATTTTTTCAATAAGATTCACTGCACCAAAAAATTGTTATTATACAAAACCGTTTTTCATTTATCGTTTGGTACTGAAGAAAAGTTTCAAAAAGCCAAGCAGCTCATTGCGTGTACAAGTAAATACTAGCCCATTAATACCCTAATATTGTAAGAGACTGTCCTTTCTGTATGTCTCTGTTGAGATTTTCATAAGAGTATCAAACAAATGTATTATTCTCATTCCACAAGAAGTTCCTCGCCGAAAGAGAACAAAACCCTTTCTGAGACATAGTATTGATCCTTCAAGTAAATTTATGACCAATAGTTAAAATTTATGGGTTTTAAAAGATCATAATTAAGAAAAAAGCCTTAGCTACTGTTTAAACATCTCTGAAATCATGTTAATTAAAGTGAAAATATATTAATAAGTACATTATTGCCCGTAGGAAAAATCATTCTCGAAATTTAATATTCAGTAATTTCAATATAACTTTTTAGGATTTGATATACAATTACTACTATTATAATTTGAATATGCATTTTTTTTCTAATAGTAACTATTCAGATATAAATGATAACTATTAACCAACTAATGAATTATTTAGTAACAAATGATGATTGTATATAAATTAATGATAACTGTTTTCTAACTAATGACAATTGCATAGCAACTGCATCTCGTAATTTGGTCACCATTTGCAGTTACTGCTTTCTCTCAATGACGTAATTTGGAACTCGTAAATGTCTTCTCTGATACCAAGATGTGATATTGTAACAAAAAATGTGACTTGCTTTAATTAAAAGTATCCACAGTGGAACAATAATTGCCTTTTTTGTCCTGCGTTGATTGAAATGATTTGGAAAATTAAGATATTCCATATAGTGAAATCTTACATAAAACCAATGTATGCTATGCACTATACTTACAATGTTTGTTAACATAGTTTATATATATATTCATAATTTAAGGGGATGGTTCACGCTTTTTGCTAGCTTCTAATAATACTTGTCCGATTGCACTGAGATTTTGATGATCATATTAACAATCAATCGAAACAGTTTACAAATATCTTCAATTTAGATATATTTTTATATCGCATTTGGTGTCTATCTCATCACTAAACGTTTTCGTTCAAATCTCTTTTTTATTTATTTTAGTGCTGAATCGCTCATCTAAAAATGTATCTGAACGATGCAGAGGGATTGATTGTGTTTTTTTTTTCTACATCGAAAGTGTAGAGCACGTGGTATCGTTTAGAAATATAGTTGACACGACTATGTTTGCTGGGTATGTTCAATACTTTTACTTGAAATTTGGTACACATTAGTTTTGTATATTTACAAACAACTTTAAAAAAATCCAAAACCGTGGTTTTATAAATAAGACATGTGTTTCTTTACAACATACTCAAACATTCCCGTACATTCTTTAGTCAAACTCAATATGGTTAATTTTAGAATATTTTTTATGAATGTTCATTTTCGAAGTCACATCAAAAAATTCTCCTAACGACTTCCAAATATTTCTAATGGGATTTATATCAAAACTTGGCTTTGGCTAATCGGGAATTTCAAATATTTACTTGCTATGGTTTTAACTCAATACTCTTTTTGCACTATGAACAGGTATACTATTCTATATAATAATACCTCCATCGATACCTGAATTCTGTATAAATTGTACAACATGAACCTGAACAATTTTTAATATTAATGAACATTCGATGTAATTTGTACGCAGAAAAGAGGCTTTGTAATTTGGCTAGAGAATATTTAAAAAAAAACATGAGACTCTTTTCCTCTATATTCACCGTCTTCTTTGTTCACATTCCACTTTCTTCTACATTCACATTATGTAACATAGTTATTACCATTATTTTTTAATCAAATTAAACTTTCTTTCGTCACGGAAAAATTTTAAACCCTATAATCCATATGTCAAAAATACATGTTTTTATATTCTTCTCACTAACCCTCGAATTTTTCCTTATGGGCTTTCCTGATGAAGATTACCATTGCCCCTTTGTTTTCAGACGATATAGTATTCTAAAAACTACAATAATATAAAGAAATAATTTTTTAGATTATTCATTTTCCTTATTATGCTATCGTAAATGTGAAATTGTACGATAAACCGGAACATCCCTTTAAATGAATATCGATATTTATTTGTCATGACACCTTGTTCTAACAATTACAGGTTCAATGAAGTAATTACGCACTATCTTATGTTTTTTGGTTTAGAAAATTCAACAGGCTATAAATCTAAACCAATTCATGGCCTGGAATTCAAATCTAAATGAGATTTTTTCCGTTCTCGAAAAAAAGTCTCGTACAATTTCCCAAATGAGCGAAAGACATAAAGAATGTTAGGCGAGCAAACATTATGCCGGCCTGAAGAGATGCATTTGCTACCTCAGTCCTACTGCTTTTTCCCAATCCTTTTGTGCTATTTTGTTTGCAAATTGTACAAGAAAAAATTCACAATCAAGTCATATAGAAGAATTCGATATTGAATATTGAAAATAATTTATACTGCTTTATTTTGAAAATGGGAAATAATATTAATATAAGAAATGAAGTGATCAAGGATGATGTATACAATTATTATACAAAATTAAATGTTCCTAATCGATTTTATGATTAATTTCTCATTAATGTTGGCCATTCTCATTTGTTTTGCGCATTGCTTATTTCAATTAGACAGTAGCTATTTAGAGAGAGAGAAAGGTCAAGTTAATGGGTGGTGTACCGAGTCTTCTTCAGGTTTTCCTGTCGAAAACATATGGGCGTTCACATACCCAGCTAGCAATCGAACATTATATTAATGTTATTATAATGTTTGAATGTTATATTTATGTTGAATGTTATTTTTGTATTATTATATTAATATTATTTTAACATTAGCTTATAATATTAGAAGTTCATGTTATAATCTAACCTTATAAAAATATAAATATAACATTAGTACTAAATATTCGAAAGCTTTATTATATTAAGATTATGCATATATATTATAATAAGGTTACTCGATAACATTAAAATAATACTTATATTTTAATGTTATAATAAGATTATAAGTTAGTATTATAATAAGGTTATACGTAAATAATATAACAATATTCAACATACTATTTGAATAATGTTTAAAATAAATACTAAAATATAACTTTACATACGTATTATGATAGAAAATCATACCTACAAAACGTTTCCACTATATACATATACCTAATTCCATTTTGATTTAGTGAAGATTTCCATGTATCTTACAAGGGTAAACACCCAATTACCGAACATAACACAGTTATCGATCATATGGCCAATCAAATGTTTATTATAAGCAGAATTCATTAATTTAAGTCTGTCGGATCCTGGGGTTCACGCCCACTGTTCGTAAACTGTGTTTGTCCGAGAATTGGGTGTTTACCCAATATACCTACTTATTCAAAATGAGTTCTCAATTTAAATACGTTTTACTGTTACGTTAATTAAGTACCCAATTATTTTAATTTGAAATCTTTTACTTATCATGGGTTTTATTCTTCTCTCGTTATACATATAGAACACTTTCAATTAAAAGTATAAATATAATTTCGATTACCTATTAAATATTGTTTGTAACAGTTTTTCACTTCAAATTTATAACAGTTATCAATTCATTGAATTAACTAACTGGCAACTCACGTATGTGTTATGCTACGTACATACATGGTAACTGAAACACAAAATGCACGCGCTCATTGTAACACCAGCGCCATCTACGGATAAAGTTTTAAGTGGATTTCAACATTTACATTGTAATTGATTGATCTATATTATCCCAATATGTTACTTTCTATGAGGTTTTAGACCATAGAGTAAATTGTATTATTTTAATTACTTGGTCTTCTAAATATTATTTTTTCATTACTTATGTTTATGCATGTGGTACGTTCTTGGCGGATTTCAGTGCGTCCTTCGTCTTTGTGCTGTGAGCCTGCATGTGCTTGAATAAGTTGCGAGTGAAGTGAATTAGCTAGGTGTTTTTTAGTAAAAATGTCTAGAAATTATTATGACATCCGTAAGAAACAAAGATTATATCTTCAGTGCGTTGATGGTAAAGAGGAAAATGATAAAACCTTTGTCAGTGAAAATGTAGAAGAAACTAATTTGAATTCTGCTTCTGGCAGTTCAGATTCGGTTTGCCTGCCATTATCTCCTAGTATAGCTAGACCTACTCAGTCTCAGAGCTGCGATGAAACCGAAAGTGTACATATAATTAGTGAAAAATCGGAAGAAACATGTAGTGATACAAATGAAATTCCTGATATTGAGATCTATGGAGAGGAGCAAACCGATGTTGAAGATAATGTAAGTGCAGCTAATGTTAACACTGACTTGAAACACCCATTGAAAACTTGGGCATTAGCCCATAACATTAGTCATTCTGCACTTAATGGACTTTTGAAGTTACTTAAACCGTTACACGAAGACTTGCCATTAGATGCTAGAACATTGTTAGGTACAACTTCCACCTCTTTTAATATTGATAAATTTGAAGAGGGTGGTGAGTTCTGTTATTTTGGTGTAAAATTTTGTTTGAACAGCTTCTTAGAAAATTATGGAACAGATGTTATTAATAAAATAGACTCTTGTTTATATTTAAATTTTAACATTGACGGAATTCCATTGTACAGGTCTTCTCCTATATCTTTTTGGCCTATTTTATGTACCATTAACAATGTTGACATGATGCCTCTTGTCATTGGTATTTATTGTGGTGCTAGGAAACCTGATATAAATTCTTATCTGCAAAAATTTGCTGAAGAAATGAGAGAATTCACATCAATCATGTACAAGGGCATAGAATATTCTATCAAAGTGAGGGCCATTATTGCTGATGCACCAGCCAAGTCATTCATCAAACAAATCAAGCAACATGGTGCATATTATGCTTGTGATCATTGTTATACTAAAGGGAAGTATAATGATAAGGCACGGTCAATATCATATGACAAGTGTTCCATGCAGTTACGCAGTGATGATGAATTTCGCTCGAGAGCAGACATTACCCATCATGTAGGCGATTCACCCCTTGAAACCCTCTCCATCAATATGATAACAGCTTTTCCTCTAGATTATATGCATTTGGTATTATTAGGTATTACTAGGAAACTTTTACATTTGTGGATGTCTGTTATACCCTTTAAGCTATCTATTTTTTCTAAAGGAGAAATAACTAAGAGTTTGTCTGATTGTAAAAAATATCTTCCTATAGAATTTAATAGGAAACCTAATGATATCAGTTATAGTGAAAAATGGAAAGCATCTGAATGTAGAACATTTCTCTTGTATGTTGGATTATTATGTATGCAGAGTCAATTGCCTAAGGATAAATGGAATCATTTTCTTATACTGTCTGTGGCTATAAGAATTTTATGTTCAAGTGAATTTACTCAAGATTCTGAATTTGTTGACTATGCAGAAATGTTGATATCAAAATTTGTCCATGACTTTGATCAAATATATAAGAATGTTAGTATTGTATACAATATACATTCTCTTTTGCACTTAACAAATGATGTTAGAAGATTAGGATCACTAGATTCTTTTAGTGCCTTCCAATTTGAGAATTTCTTAGGAATAATGAAGAAACGGATCAGATCCGGATCTAATCCCTTAGCCCAAATTAGCCGCAGATTGTCAGAGATGAGGACTTCCACTTTTTCTGAGAAATCTCATAAAAAATTTGGACGAGTTCGTACAATAAATGGATTTAATATTATCATTGGTGATTTAAAGAATTCCTGCGTGTTACTAGATGATGATAATGTAGGACAAATTGTAAAACAGGTGAAAGACAAAATTTACCTGAAAATATTTGTAAAAAAAACACCATTATTTGAAAAACCAATAAATACTAGCTTTATTAATATGTACAAAACATCTAGTAAAACTAAGATTATTTCCAAAAATAAGCAAAATGTGAAGGCAAAGTGTTTCATATGTCCGTATTCGAAAGGATATGCAGTCATTCCTCTTCTATAAACTCACTCATAATCCTATTAATGTTACCAACCTCTTGTATAAAGTTTCTAGTGATGGGACGATAATAATGTTTATGTTGTCAATACCAATACTTTGTATTTGTATATAATAAGTAATAACTAACAGGAAATATAATTTCAGTTCATTAAGAAATAAGGAATAAATTAAGTTTGACAGTTTAATCTTTATTCCTTGAATGAACTGAAATTTAATTTCCTTCTAGTTGATACATAACTATTATACAGGTAGAAAGTATTGGTATTGACCATGTTTTAACCCATATACCTTGGCCAAATTTTTTTGACAAAAATTGAACAGGCTAGTTATGTATTTAATTGTTATTTTTGAAATTGAAAATAGTGTGGAAGGGGTTCCAAAATCTTGGGTTACAGAAGTAAATGGATGGAAGTATTGCTTCTGGCCAAAAAAATCTGAGAATATTTCAAGATTGGTAAAGAGAAAGGAGCCACCTCATGAAGATTGGGCCATGGTCAAGTGTAGAGTCAAGTATGAGGCAGCAACTTATGAAGAGATGAGATTAAAATTAAAAGAAGCAGAAAATATAACCACTGAGTACAACTCAAGTGATTCGGATACCTGCTCTACTTCTCATACAATTCAAGCTTCTACTTCTCTAAAGAAAAATTCGAGATCCAATAGAGCTATATCTTTGTCTGAAGAAGATGAGGAGCTGGCATTCCCTCCTCCTCCTGTGAAAAAACTGTGCTTCAGTTCTTCAGGTTAGTTATTTCATGTTTGTAAAGTAGTCATGGGACGATACTGAATTTTTAGCCAATACCAATACCCATTTTAATATTGAGACCAATACTGATATTTGAGCCAATACCAATACTTTGAATTTGTTTATAACAATTACAAGCGGGAAATTTAAATAGTCAATCAAGAAATAAGGATAAATTAAAAATTTAGTTTCAACTTCTAAATTTAAATTCCTTTATTTTATAAATAAAATTAAAGAAACAAAGTAAATTTGAAATGTGAACAATAAAACATGACTCATGAACATAAATTATGTTTACCACTTACCAGTACAATAAATATATTTATCTCTAACTTACTTTATTTTTATTAGAAAAATGAATATAAAAATTTATTATATACCTAACATGCAAATTCTTTTCATATTAATCTGAGTCTTTAATTTGAAATATTAAAAGTTGTGTTTATTTACTTTATTTGCTAATTTTTATTATAAATATTAAATACAGAATATAGAAATAAATATAAATAGTTTCTAATTATGATCATAAGTCATGACTTGTGTTTAATTGTGCACTTACTTATATACTTTATTTTGTTTCAATATTATTTGTTAAATGACAGAATTTATAATTAAATCTAACTTTTGAATTTTATATATTCCTTAATTCTTGATGAACTGAAGTTAAAATTCCAGATTTGAACTCTAATCTGAATTATGCACTTATAAAGGGTTTAAACTTAAAAGCTCATTGCTTTGCTATATTAAAAACAATATTTTACTCCAGGAAAACCCAAATCAACCATTGGAGAGCCTAGTGGATCCTGTTCCAATTGCAGAAACGAAATTAAACTTCTGCGTACTGAAATGCTGAAAGTCTGTTGTCAAATAAGGATGAGTAATGATTTAATTCACAAAGAAGTTCTCACTATTGGACAGGATATAAAGATACTAAAAGCAATGAACAAAAGCACTTCTAACAAAGGTGAAAAGGAAATCATATTTCCTGATTTCCCGTTTCAATCTACTGATGATCTGGATGATTTTGATCTTACCTTGAAAAATGAAGAAGATACGAAAAATGCTTTAATTAAATATTTGAAGAGTTTAGGTGGAGTATCATACAAAGGTGCTCTCCATGTGATGTTGAGAAAACTGATTTCTCCTCAAATAGGAGTGCTCTACTCTTTGAAAGGAAGAACTGGAAAAAAACTGAAGTTTGACAGCCTTGAACTATTCAAGTGCATTAAAAGTGAGTAAGATCATTTTATGATCAATTTGGGAATTTTATAGTAATATATATTTAATATAGAAATATATTTCAACTTTGATCTCCATTATGAAATAATAGTTAGCATCGCAATTAAATGTTTTTGAGGGATCTTAGTAGAAAATGATGTGCTCTTTGATGTGGTCTTTTTTTGGTATGTAAAATCTTTTATATTGAACTTACAGGTTCAATAATGGAAAACTCTAATTATGCTGGGATCACAGTCACTGAGATTGAAAGAGTTGTTGGGATCTGGCTGATTCATAGCAAGTATAAAAAACGTGAAAAAAAAGAATCTGATAACGAAGACGCAGAAGAATCAAAAAACGCAGATGAAATAGAGATTGACAATCTAGTAGCAGAAAAAGAATTGCTAGATTGATATAGTTCAAAATGATATTAAGTAGCTACTTAATATTTATTATAGCTACTTCATATAGCTAATATAGCTACTTGTATTAATAGTGTATAGGAAACAATCTTTTTTGGCTGTGCGGTATTTATAAAAATGTTTTCTTTTTTTTTCTTTCATACTTTTATTTTTGATTTTGTATTTAGTTCAATGGAATTGTGGAACCACAATGTATAATTTTATGTTTTCCTTTTAAATTGTATGTTTTCCATTTTAATTTTTGTTTCATTTTCTCTTTAAAAAAAAAAATAATGACTTTATGTTGACCAAGCAATTTCGTCCACTGTCAGCTATATCAATTTTGAATCTGTCTGGTAATTGGAAAGATAAGGAGGTTCCTATGTTAAATGAGATATTGCATTTCGGATTGTGTAATGCCTTCTTCTTTTCATTTTCACCATAGCTATGTCCTTCGTTTTTTAAGGTCCCCCAGGGGCTCTATATATCCTGCATATGTCTGTTGTGAATGGAAGAGAAGGGGGTGGCGTCCCTTGGGCCCTGAACTGTTGTTATTTGGATTATGGATTGTCTTTTTCATTTTTACCATGCTAATAATAATTTTTTTAAAGGATAGCGCTAGGGTTATGCTCCTCAATTGCGAGGTCTTAGATATTATGTTAGGTAGACTCGAAGCCAGGCTTCATTTACTATCATCTCTTCATTTTCTTTTTCCATTCGTGAGTGCAGTCATCGGTGCTTTTGTCCTTTTTCGTCACATTCCTTGGTAAGTGACTGCATTCACGGAGTAGCTTTTCTGCATCCATGAGCCTTGTCACCAAATGGTGGTAGGTGACTTTGTTCATGGAGCCACTTTCCTGTCTGACTGCCATCTTCTTGGTTCCTTGTATATATTTTCCTTTTAACGTCAGTGATATGGCCTTTGGTTCCAAAGCAGACATTAAACCCCCAACTGAATATAATATATAAAAAATAAATAATCTTGAAATTTCAGAAGAAAAATTCATAATGAGTTGAATTGATTTGAATTGAAAAAAGAAGTATGAGACAAGAGGATAATATGACTTGAAGGTTCAAAACAGTGTATTTATCATCCAACGTGATTTTCATGATATACTTACATATATCAATATATTTCATTTATCTAAAGTGATATTTCCTTTGATTCCAAAAGTATACTGACTTTCAATCTTCATGTGAGCACCTCTATAAAAAAGCAAGTGATCTCTTTTATGGAAGACCACATTGTTAATTGCAGGAATGTCAAATTGTATTTAGAAAAGATTTTCTCAATTTATATGATTGATAAAAAAAAATCTCGACTAACAAATCTTTGAATAGGTATAATACACCTTTGACATGAAAATGTATATTTGATCATTTCTGCACTAAACATATGGTGAGGTGGAACATTCTATCACTTAAATATATATCTTTGAATGAAATATATAAATAAAAACAACAGTTTAAAAAAGTCCATAGCTAGCTAGCTCAAAAACTTACAATCAGATTCTGCTTTTGAGAGTATCTTTTCTGCATCCATGACCAATGTCACTAATTGAATCTTTCAAATTTTGTTCTGTTTTGCACTTGCCTGCCATTTATACTCTTTAATGCAAAATACTTTATCTTATCTTTAGTTCATTATCTTAATTTGTTAGTTATATGAGGAATCTTTTCAGCTACAATGACGGCGAGTACCTCAAAAGATGAAGAATTTGCTACAGTTATCATCAATGACATTACTGCCACTCCAAACTTGGACGGCATGATGAGGGAAGTCATTGATACTGTAAAAGTCGGCTTCACTACCAACAATAATATAATTTTGGAGCTTAAGGAAGAAATAAAAGTCCTCCGTAAAATGGTTAGGGGGAACAAAACGACCCAAACCATAATTACGGAGAGCAGTATTCCTCCTCTCCCTATTGATTCTGAGGAAGGAATGACTTTGCTCGAGGATGTCTTGCAGTCCGAAGATGAGAGGATCAATCTGGTCTCTTCTCTAACTCTCATCGATGGAACCTCTGCTCGGTCACTTGCAAACAATCTTATGAACCACTCGATGGCAAGAGAAGTGGCAATGAACTATAGCCTTCATGGCAAAAGTGGAAAGAAGTGTTTCAAGGAGATGTCCTTGTTCAAATGCATCTTGGGTAAGTGTGAACAGTGTAATGAATAAGAGTGGAGTTGTGCAGATTTCTAGTCTTTATATAGACATGCTAAAGCCTAAAATACATTTCACAGTCTAATTAAATAACATTAACTGCTACCAACATCAAGGAGAGAGAAGGTATAATTAATTATTATGAATTTTTTTCAATATAGATGTTTATTCTTATTCAAAAGTAGAAATTGTAAGTTTCTTCAATTAAGTACTTAGATATACTATACATATTTTTTTAGGAATTAACCCCTGACTTAAATATCTCCCACAGAGGCTATGAAGAATCACCACCTGTGTGCAAATGTGGAATGTGCTGAAATACTCAAGTACTTGGGGTACAATCTGATCTATGCTAAAGATAGACTGATGAAGAGGAGAGGAAGGGAGAACGTGGTTACAAGAGAGGACAATGATTTGGAGGAAGAGAGTCAAGAGACCAGTGTAACTAATTAAACTGGTTTTTTTTTTGTAAGTAGGTAAGGATTTATTAATTTTTTGTTTATTTTTGTTAGATTTCTTAGCTAACTGGTGATATTAGTTTATACCAAAGTCATACGATTTTAAGGATTGATATACTTTATGAAAGGATAATATATTTAAAAATATATTTTATTTAAATTTATAGGAGCTGAATTATTTCCCGATTTCCTTTCATGTGTGACTCTTTAGTTTAGTTGTCTATATGGTGAATAGAAGAGATTGAATAGTTTTTGATAGTATTAATTACATGTAGCTATTTAAATCATTTCAAGTTTTCTTAAATTACAAAATTTCAGTACTATCACATCATTCACATACTACTTTTCAATAATTTACATTTTTAACTGTTCGTACATTTAATTACATTGTAGCTACCTAGAGAATATAATTATCAGATTGAAAGCAGAGATTTTGAATGAGCTATCAACAACAAGGCTAGTTCCTAATATAGTTCCTTATAATAGTACACATTGCTTTATTTGCTACTACCAATAGGAACACTACAAATTTACAACATATTCAAGAATAGTACATAATGTAATTAAAACTAATAGTTGCAATGAAATTAAAAGTAGTAGTTACAATGTAATTACAAATATTCAGTTAAAAATATATAAAGTATGAAGAATTCTTTTAAAGTTCCACCTCTATACAGTTCTCTGTAATCTTAGCTGTTTATCTTTAGCCCGAAGCTCAGCTATTCTATCTTTGGGGAATGGAAGAGAAGGGTGTATGTTGTTCCTTGGTCCTGAAATGTTGTAAATTGGATTGTGTGTTGTCTTTATTTAATTTTTACTATGACTCTCACTTTTTTAAAGCTACTTGCAGTTTTAGAGGATAGCGCTAGTGTAATTCTCTTCAACTACGAGGTCTCAGATATTGTATTACTGTCAGGTAGGCTTCATTTACTATAACCTCTTCATTTTCCTCTTCCATTCGTGAGTGCAGCCATCAGTGTTTGTGTCCCTTTTTGTCACATTTATTGGTATGCAACTGCATTCACGGAGTAGCTTTAATGCATACATGAGTATTGACGGTGATAGGTGACCTTGTTCATGAAGCCACTTTTCTTTCTGTCTGAGTCTTCTAGTCCCTTTCACAGGTTCTCTTGGTGAAGTCTTTTCAATTTGAACATATGGATTCAGTATACTGAGTACACTGTTTTGTGCTGTTGTCGACTCCCTCCTCCAAGGTGTGCGCCCCAGTCGACTCCCTCCTCCAAGTTGTGCGCACCAGTCGGACAGAAGCCCCGCCACCTCCACAGGGTTAAGCCAGAGAGGTGTACCGTAAGACGTCCATACACAGTGGAGGATATGCTAAATCGAATGCTCGTGACAGTTGTGTATAAAGAATTCGACTGTCGCCTGCATTCTTTTGTTTATCCTTCCTGTAATCTTCAAGTCTTCTAGAATTCCCTCACCAATTGCAAAATAACCTTCCAGCAATATCTCCGCGATGTTCCCTCATGAGGTTAATTGGAAGGAATTATTGAACATAAATGTTGGTATGTATTATTAAATATACATGTTAGTATTTATTATTGAACATACATGTTGGTATGTATTATTGAACATACATGTTAGCATTTATTATTGAACATACATGTTGGTATGTACTAATGTATTATTGAACATACATGTTGATATTTATTATTGAACATACATGTTAGCATTTATTATTGAACATACATGTTGATATTTATTATTGAACATACATGTTAGTATGTATTATTGAACATACATAATGGTAATTATTATTGAACATACATGTTGGTATGTATTATTGAACATACATGTTAGCATTTATTATTGAACATACATGTTGGTATGTATTAATGTATTATTGAACATACATGTTGATATTTATTATTGAACATACATGTTAGTATGTATTATTGAACATACATAATTTGGTAATTATTATTGAACATACATGTTGGTATGTATTATTGAACATACATGTTAGTATTTATTAATGAACATACATGTTGGTATGTATTATTGAACATGTTGGTATTTATTATTGAACATACATGTTAGTATGTATAATTGAACATAGTACATGTTGGTATGTATTATTGAACATACATATCCCAGGTAGCAATGAATGTTATTTAAATGTTAGAATAATATTATCCTGTAACCAAAAGTAATGTTATTTTCAATGTTAAAATAACATTATAAAAATGTTATATTTTCAATGTTAACATAATATTACAACCGAACCTTAAAATAACATTGGTAAATAACATTGAATGTTATGTTGTAATATTAAAATAACATTTAAAAAATGTTATATTAGCATTTTTTTGATATTACAATAACATTATTTTACATTTTTTAAATGTTATTTTAATATTACAACATAACATTAAATATTATATCCCAATGTTATTATAAGGTTTGTTCGTAATAAACAAATGTTAGATAACATTTGTTTAATATTAAAATAACATTATTCAACATTTTTTAAATGTTATATTAATATTACAACATAACATTCAATATTATTTCCCAATGTTATTTCAAGGTTCGGTTGTAATATTATGTTAACATTGAGAATATAACATTTTAATAATGTTATTTTAACATTGAAAATAACATTACTTTTGGTTACAGGATAATATTATTCTAACATTTAAATAACATTCATTGCTACCTGGGATATATGGAGTGAACCTGCAAGAGAGGAAGGCGCTGATTGGGATTGGTATGCTTGGAGATAAAGTTGATCACGAATAGGATGTTAATCCTGACGGGTGTCGGAAAGGCAGAATCACTTTGCAGTAGGCTAGTTTTGCACCACACAAAAAGGGTCTCTGTTTCAATGGTTGAGTTATAATGATGATTATATAGTTGTATTCATGGACATATGAAGCGCTCCAACATTATTTTTTTCACAATTTAATTATACTAACATTCACATAAATTAATAATCATAAATTTTCATATATCTAGATTCAATTTTAATATACTTCAGTTTTTTTAATATTTGTTTACATATTGTAGTTCCTCATTTTTGTAGTTATGGTTTTCTTCCCAATAAATAATTTTCGTTGTGAACGGGGGAATAAATTCAGTTACCGATCTATCACTTTTTCCCTTAGTAAATTTTATGGTTTGAAATTTGATAGACGCTTGGGCCGTATTTTCTTTTTTATTCGATCATGCGAGCTATATTTAATTTAACATTGGTAATTTTAATTATTAATTTAAAAAGAAAGTTGAAGAAAAATAATTGTTCATCTAGCAAGAGCAGTTAATAGTTTATATGTACGATTTGAATTTTGAACATAAATGATTTGAATAACTATTTAATATTTTAGCTTCTATAAAATGAATGTTCAAATGTGATAAAATGCTTCAACATTTCTCAAGATAATAGAAAAGATGTTAAATTCTAATATTGATCGTTTAGAAAGAAAGAAAGTAAGAATATGAATCTATGTACCTAACATAAAATCCATATTTTTCTTTAGGTACGTGTTTACAGTAAGTGATGTCAGATTTTGCATATATACTGAATGGTATATTGATCCATTATTGTATATTAACACATTCTGAGTGGCGGAAACTATTTATAAAATATAACTAATTCATCTTAGATTTTTAAAATGCAGAAGGAGAGAGAATCGAAATCCTTTTACTAGAAGTGTAAAATTCTTTAAATATGAAATATTTATTAATATTCATTTTTTTTCTTCTTTCCAAAATATTTTATGGATTGTTTCTTGATTTTGTGTAAGAAATTTTATCATATCATATTATATTTGTTTCAGAAGCTCTACCATTATGTTAAAGCAAATTAATATTTCACAATGTAAATTAATGTACACACAGGACACATTACATTTTTAATAGATAAAAGCAACTTACGAACAATTAGGTATGACAGTTCAATTGTAAATCCCATACTCCAGAGACTCATCGGTAATGTAATATACATTCAGTCAGGAGAGAAATATATCGCAGCTTTTATATTGTTAACATAGAATGCAATTACATTTGGGTAATATAAATTTATAATACTAATAATTTTTATGAGATTGAAAATAATATGTTAATCAATTATTGTACTCGTGCCCTGAAAAAATTATTTGTTGTGACTATCAGAGATTCAAATGTTACCCAAATAATTTTAATTCATTTAAATTTATTCAACTAAATTTCCATTTGAGTTATGCAAAAATTCGAGAGATTTGAATAAGACAAAAGGAAAAATTATTGCTCCAAATAATTTTACGCTTCCTGGGCTTCAAAATTGGATATTATGCAGTATGACCCTGAAAAATTATTATATTAAGTTTAACGATATAAATAAATAAATATTAAAGGATAATGAAATTTATCAATTCAAATATTTACAGTACCGGCCACAAAAATGTTTCCGCTCTTTCAAATACTTGTAAATCGTTAGCCAATTGACGAAAAAACTGTATCTTTGTCTCTTTTTCTGCACCTCTTATTTATACTATTAACATGTAAAAACAATTTTGAACTGATAGACATAGTTTAAAAACAGGTAAGCAAAGAGTAAGGGTGATTATTTTTGTCATTGCGCAAAGGTTATTTTAAGAGCTAATTAACTCTATGATTTTACTTACTAAAAGACAGTGAATAAAAGAAAAAAATGATATTAGTAGACATATTAATGCATGATGCTTACACTTCTTCCTTGGAAATAATATGGAAATTGAACAACTTCAGTGACATTTTGATCTCATTGGAGTTTTCACTACGAAAATTCGTTCTTCGCTTGTTCATTGCATGGTTAAGGCCTGCTTCACACTTGCATTTTCAACACTGCGGAAAAAAGCTCTTCTTAAAATGTGTTTACACTTGCATTTTTTTTTATCGCTGATGGAAAAATTACATTGAATTTTTACTTCAGCGATAAAAAACACAAGTGTGAACACATTTTAAGAAGAGATATTTCCGCGCTGTTAAAAATGCAAGTGTGAAGCGGGCCTTAACCATGAAATTAACAAGCGGAGAACGATTATTCAGAGTGAAAACTTCAATCAGATCAAAATGTCACTGAAGTTGTTCAATTTCCAAATAGTTTCCAAGGAAGAAGTGTATGCACCCTGTATTATAATGTCTACAATTAATATATTTTTCTTTTATTCACTGCATTTTATTAAGTAAAATCACAGAGTTAGCTCTAAGAATAACTTTCGCGCAATGATAAAAATAATCACCCTCACTCTTTGCTTACCTATTCTTAAACTATGTCCATAAGTTCAAAATTGTTTTAACTATTTAATAGTAGAATAAGAGGCGGAGAAAAAAATACCAAGAAACAGTTTTATCACCCATTGGCTAAAGATTTACAAGTATTTGAAAAATCGGAAACATTTTTGTAGCCCATACTGTATACTGTATAGCCTATATATTAAAATCGTTTTAGTTTTTATCACATTTGGTATTTTCCATATTTCAACATTGAATTAATTTTATAATGATCATTAACATGAAGTTTTACACCCTTCCTGGTATTTCCAGCAACCATGACACATTGTGCCAATATGGGCACTGGATGGTTAGATGGGCAAGAGATGGCAGACTGAAAAGTAGCCTAGAAATTGCATTGGGTTGCTGTGGTATTCGATTCTCATGGAATGTTGCCTTGAGAGAAGGTTGGTTCAATGTGGCGAATCCATCCCATTGAATTGTCATATTGGCACAACCTGATTAATATATAGTGTTAGGAAAATTATTTCCTCATTCTTTTATTTATTATTATTCATATATGTTTGGGCTCCACTCGTATGTCTCGTAACATCTCATGCAATATTTGTGTACTTACAAAACGAGACTACTAGTGGACCCGCCTTAATCTTCCTTTGAGGTTTACTTCCAGGATAAAGGTGGCTGAGTAAGGCAGTCTCATCACAGTGTTTGTATAGTACTGACGTACGCACTGTCTCTCAGCAAATCAACTACTTTGTTATGGTAGCCTGGGCATCAATCATCTATTTCGTACTAAAGTCCCTTGTATTTATCATGAGGTAGTGAACTCTCCTGCAAGATTGGCCGTGAGGCCGTGGAGGGCTCTAACTGGCCGGGAAGATTGTGGAAGCTGGGAATGAATGGAGCGAGAATGGGAGAGAACGTAGGACGTCTAAGGGGATGAAGGATAACGGATTGAGCGACGACTAAACGCCTGTATAACACGTGCAAATAATGTAAGTACACATTTATTGTATTTGGTGTTGTACTAGTTGTGGAAGCTATGTTCCATATACTTTGGCATACGGTGTGGAGTTACCCTATTATTTTATCATTTTAGTCAAACTGCATATTTATTTTATAATCATTTGCTTAATGAGCATGATTATCATGTGGATTCTTATTTAGCTAATTTGCTCCAGTTTTCAATTTCATTACAATGTAGTAATAGTTATTCTTATATTACAGCAGCAGTTTGATTTGCACTAAGGACAGGTGACTTTCATGCAGCAGACCACTACTGGGGGCTACTCACTCATACTATGGCGATCTCCAGCTTCCAGTGGTCAATTATTGCTGATCATGCTGTCTATCCTAATTCAGTTCTTTATTTTTTTGAATATAGAAAACTTTAATAATTTGACTTTATTTTCCCTATATTATTAATCACTATTTTGTGCATGGCATCTTCGACGGCTCCGCCCACTTTTGTTCGTCGCTTCCAGTTATCTCCTATTCGTCTATTCTCAAACGTTATTCTCTCCTAACTCCTCCCTCTTTCAGGACTGGCTCTCTAACGTTTTCTATTTTCAGTTGCCAGCTAGTCTCCGTGGTTCACGTGCCTAATCTTGTTGGAACTCTGTTACAATTTAATAATTTATATTTGTGCTATTTAGTAACTGTATTTACCCTGTGTAATTTGTGTCTGTTTGATTGGTGTATTTGATTAATCTATTGGATTTATATCCTAATTTGTATATTTGATTTGTCTATTTGATATACCTATTTTGATTAATTTCATATCTTGTGTAATTTATAACTTTGATTTCAAGTTATTCATTTAATATGGCACCGGTAGAGGAGTCTAGAATGACTAAAGATGAGCTTAGTTTCATCATAGATAACCGTAAATATGTAAGGTCAAAAGTTACAAGGTTGTGTGGTAAATTTGACGGAGAGTATTTAAGTTATGATTTGTTAACTTCTCAGAGGGGTATTGAGGATTTAAGAGATTTGAAATTAAGATTGGAATCCTTTAATAGTCAGGTATCTTCTGGCTTATGGCTTCATGAGAAGGTCAGGGAGAAATTGGATAAAGAGATTGAGTCATGTGATTCTTATTCTGATGGAATAGTTGCGACAATTCGCTTGTTGGAAACTCGTATTGTCTCAATCGGTGAATCTAGTGAACCTATTGTTTCTGCCTCTTCATCTCAGCCTAACCATGCAGTGCCTAATCAGTTGAAATTACCACAGATTCCATTGCCTGAGTATAGTCATTCCACCGGTGAATTTGTAGAAGACTTCTTTGAGCGATTTGAGGCAATTGTAGGTAAATACGCTATTTCTGATTACGAGAAATTTGTTTATCTTGAAAAACAAATTTCAAAAGAACCCCTTGTTCTGATAAAGTCTCTTCAAGGTACAGATAAAAGTTATACAGAGGCTAAAGCTCTACTGTTAAAAGCATTTTCTTCTCCAACTTTGCGAAACTTTGAGATTATTAAGAGACTAGCGGATCTTTCCTTGAAAGATCCTAGTGATACTTACTCATATATTGGTGAGATGAGATCTATTATTGCGACATTTCGTAACATAAATATTGATGTTGACATGATTATCCAATTCTTTGTTTGGACCTCTATGCCTGAAGACTTTAAGACTCAATTTGTGCATATTATTAATAGCAATTATCCTTCGCTAGCAGAGATTGAAGCTAATATATTTCAGGCGGCTGACAGATATATAGGTATGTCTAAAACTACTTATACTAATGACTTTCCTGGTAAATCTCTTAATTCGCAGGGTCTAGCAGTTAATATTGATAACTCCAAATTTGTACAAAATAAAAGGTGCATTCTTTGTTCCAAAGATCATTCAATGGCTAATTGTGAATCCTTTAAAACTCCTAAGGATAAAACCACTCAACTACAAAGCATTGGGAGATGCATACGCTGTGGTGGCACTAATCATCAAGCTAAGACTTGTAAGTTCAATTTTTATAGACCTTGTAGAGTGTGTCATTCTAAAAATCATTTCGATTTCCTTTGTTTGTCAAAATCCCATGAGCATAAGAACAACAACTTCAAAAATAACATCCAATTAAGTGCCAATTGTGGATCCTTAAATTCAGATGTATTAGGCTGTGTTGTTTTGCCTACATTTACTTTAACTAGTATTAACGGTAATATGGTACGGATCTTAAAAAATACCGGTTGTACTGAATGTTTTGTAAGACAATCTATTGTCACTAAATGTAATTGGCGAACTTTACGCAAAATTAAAGTTAGTGTTAACGGTATGAATACTAGTCAAGTTTATGATTCTGATGTTGTTGAAGCTAGATTCGAATTGAATGGCAAACCATTGAAAGTTACCGCAATTACCATACCTGACATTACCATTAATTTGAAATTACCTAATTTAGGTAAAATTGTGCAGGAATTTAGGTCTAAAGGCTATAATTTAGCAGATTCTATGCTGAGTGAGAGATCCGATGTAATTAATGGAATAGACTTTATACTAGGTTCGGATTATTCATACTTGTTCCCTGGTACTGACCGGAATTTTGGAAGAAACCTTGAGTCTCTTTTCATAGAGACTAAACTGGGTGTAATGTTGTTGGGTAATTCAAATCAGATAAATGAAGATTTAAAATATTTGGAACCTAATAATTTTGCTCAATGTAGTTTAGCATGTTCAAATAATAACTCTAATTGTGTTAGCCCATCAGATTTATTATCAGGTATAATCGATGAAGAGATGAATCCTTTCAATGATGAACGTTATCAAATTCACTCGGATGCTAATTTGTGTTTCACTAGTACATGTTATGCATCATTGGAGGATGAAGTGGTTACTAATAATGCATCTGTTCTTCCCGTTGATGAGTTAGATAAATTTTGTTCATCATTCTTAGATCATGAAAGTGTTACCGACGAGCAGTTTGACGATGTTGACGAGTCGCTGATCAGACAATCTTTGGATAGCTTGCGCAGAGGTAATGACGGTAGGATCATTTTACCTCTTCTATGGAACGGTAAGACGTGCTCTAATTTGCCTGAAAATTTTCACTTAGCGAAGAGTATTCTTTATTCAACTTTAAAGAAACACAAGAATACAAATAACTTATCACTGATGAATGACACGATAAAAGATCAGATAGATAGTGGTGTTATTTCTAAGATTTCAAACTTGGATGATTTTCGTAGCTCAAACAAATGTTCATTTTTAGCTCATATGCCGGTAATTAAAATGAATAGAGACACTACGAAATGCCTTATAGTTTATCTTTCTAACATTTCTGAGAAGGTTGGTGATGGGTGTAAAATTAGTCATAACACAGCAATGCTGTCTGGTCCTTGTTTAAATAGAACCCTATTTACCACTCTTACTCAGATGAGATGCGAGCAGTATTTATTGATATTTGACTTAGTAAAGGCATTCTTACAAATTGAAATAGATCCTAAAGATAAATATAAATTATGTTTTCTTTGGTTTGAAGATGTGGAGAAGGGAAATTTTTCTGTCGGGGGTTATTATTTCAATAGATTACCTTTCGGCCTTAAATGCTCGCCTTTTTTGTTAATGATTAGTTTGTACTTTATACTCATTATAAATGTTGAATCAGATACATCTGAAGTTGTAGCACTAAAAAAGAATATTTGGAATCTATTTTATGTAGATAATGGTGCAATAATTTCCAGCGATTCTGATTATATTGCATGGGCATATGAAGAGCTGGAAAAGATTTTTAGCCCCTACTTATTTGATATTCAACAATGTGTTACTAATAACCTTCAATTACAGTCTAGAATAGGTGTTAACAATGATCAGGTTGATGATGACGTGAAGCTATTTGGCATGAAGTGGAATGTTAAATCTGATTTGTTGAAGGTAAATGAGTTAAAGCTTGATAAGACTGCCACAACTAAACGAACTGTTTTACAGTCAATTGCATCTAATTTTGATTTATTGGGAATTAGTATCCCTATTCTGAATCGTGCACGTATTTTCATGCAGGATTTACAGAATCAGAAAACCTTAGATTGGGATTCAGAATTGTCCGGTGATCAAAAAAGGACCTGGACTAACATTTGTTCCCAGGTTAATAGTTCGCTAGAATTATCAGTCAAGCGACAGGTTGGAAATAAGACTGATGATTACAGTCTAGTAGCATTTACAGATAGCTCTAAGGATATTTATGGATGTGTTTTGTATCTGGTAAATAACACTGATAAGACTGTTTCTTTCATTACTGCTAAGAATAGATTAGTATCTAGAGACCTCCATTCAAAGTCTATACCTAGTTTAGAATTGAACGCCGCACTGTTAGGTGCACAGATGCTAAATTCTGTCTATAATGATCTGTCTGGTAGTGAATGTGTCTGTCCTTTGAAAATTTCTGATTTGCATCTTTATTCAGATAGCTTAGTGACTCTCAACTGGTTACAATCCTTTTCAGTTAAGTTCGATAAAATGAACAAGTTAGCAATTTTTGTTAGAAATCGTTTGAACAATATTTCAAAGATTTGCGATTCTAAAGCTATTAAGTTTCATTTTTGTGAAGGGAAACAAAACCCTGCGGACTTTGTAACCAGAGCAGTGTCTTATAAGAAATTAATAAAGACTAACTTCTTTTCAGGATTATCTGTCACAGAGATGGAAGAAGTTAATAATCTTGGCTTTCTATCATTTTCTATCCCTTGTAATTTAGCATTTGAATCAGAGAGTAAAAATGCTAATATTGTTATTAATGATGAATTCGATGAAATTTACGATATTGAACGATCTTCCAGTCTCTCTAAAGCTATTAAAGTAACATTTTTGGTATTGAAGTTTATCAATAAGCTGAAATTGTGCTCTAATTCTAGAAATAATAGAAACTATGATATTGAAACTGATCGGGATATGAATTCCAATGCATTGAATTTAATTATTAGATCTGATCAAGAGCTGCATTTCCCTGAATTAGTCAATTATTTTAATTCTAATGTTAAAAATGTAAGATCTATACCTACACTAATTACTCAACTGAATGTATTTCGTGATGAATGTGGTATTATGCGCGTTAAATGTAAACTCAAATCTTGGAATAAGCCAGTTAATTTTCCAGTTTTGCTTTCTAAGAAGAGTTATTTGGCTAAGTTAATCACTGTACATGTTCATATTTCACTAGCGCATTCAGGTATTTATTCTGTTCTGACTGAATTGAGGAAATCCTATTGGATTCCTTCCTGTTTTTCATTTGTTAAAATGTGTCTAAAACTTTGTATTTCTTGTAGGAAAGTAAACTCTACTAATATTAAATTGTCACAGAATGCATATCGTGATTTCAGACTTGAACCAACCGAAGTTCCATTTCGTGATATATTTATCGATTACATTGGTCCAATGTCCGTAGATTGCAGTGGTTGTAGATCTAAGAAATGCTTACTGATTTTGACGTGTTTATGGTCACGTGCCATCAATTTGGTGATTTGTTCAGATATGTCAGTAAGAACATTCTTACGCGCGTTTCAGCTTCACGTATTTTCTTACGGTGCACCAGAGAGAGTTTATAGTGACTTGGGGTCAAATTTGGTATCTGGAGCAAATGTTATTTCTGAATTCATGAATGATGCACAGACTCGAATATTCTTTGCCGATAATAATGTTAAACCTACTGTATTTCAGCAATATTCAAAGGGCTGTAGTAAACTGGGTTCTTTGGTTGAATCTTGTGTTAAGATTGTAAAGAGACTGATTTTTGGATCAATCAGGAATCTTGTATTGTGTTTTGATGATTTCCAGTTTTTAATTTCTCAGATTACTCACCTTGTCAATAGAAGACCAGTTGCCTTTAAAGAAGCATTGAGAGATTGTTCTGCGAATAATGATGTTCCTCATCCCATAACGCCAGAAATATTAATTCACGGACATTCATTAATTTCTCTCAACTTGGTACCCGCTTTGCAGACTGCTGACTTTGATGTAGACTGGGGTAGTGTTGATGCTGATATTACGGGAAACATTAGAAATAGTTACAGGAAGCTTAATAAGGCTAGGAACTACTTAAACAAAGCTTATCATGAGCAGTTTATCCCGCAGTTGATACAGCAAGCTGTCTCCGTTAAAGATAGGTATCGACCAGTAACTCACAAGACTGTTTCCGTTGGCGATATCGTGATGATCAAGGAACCTCTTCTAAAACCGCCGAACTATCCAATGGGTATAGTATTTAAGGTAAATGTCAATGATCTAGAAGAGGTAACTGCAGTGGAGGTACGGAAGGGTTGTAACAGGGAAATAGTTAAAAGACACGTTGAAACCATCATTCCTCTTCTCACCCCCGAAGTTACAGACGAGACCAACGATGCTTTTTCAGAACCTGTGGAACCTGAAACTAATCCAGTTTCCAAACGCAGAGCTGCTGCAACTGATTGTGAAGCTGCTATTAGGAAGCTAATAGCTGATGGTACAGTTTGATACTGCCCATCGCTGGGTTGAATTTTCTATTTATATGAATATTTCAATCCAGCTATTGTAAATATAAGTGTATATATGTTCTCTTAGTTCAACTATAATTTTGTTGAATTTAGATTGTTATTTCCTTTTAATATTAAATGTTTTGATTTCAATAACTTTTCAGTAATTGAAATCCCTGGTGGGGAGTGTTAGGAAAATTATTTCCTCATTCTTTTATTTATTATTATTCATATATGTTTGGGCTCCACTCGTATGTCTCGTAACATCTCATGCAATATTTGTGTACTTACAAAACGAGACTACTAGTGGACCCGCCTTAATCTTCCTTTGAGGTTTACTTCCAGGATAAAGGTGGCTGAGTAAGGCAGTCTCATCACAGTGTTTGTATAGTACTGACGTACGCACTGTCTCTCAGCAAATCAACTACTTTGTTATGGTAGCCTGGGCATCAATCATCTATTTCGTACTAAAGTCCCTTGTATTTATCATGAGGTAGTGAACTCTCCTGCAAGATTGGCCGTGAGGCCGTGGAGGGCTCTAACTGGCCGGGAAGATTGTGGAAGCTGGGAATGAATGGAGCGAGAATGGGAGAGAACGTAGGACGTCTAAGGGGATGAAGGATAACGGATTGAGCGACGACTAAACGCCTGTATAACACGTGCAAATAATGTAAGTACACATTTATTGTATTTGGTGTTGTACTAGTTGTGGAAGCTATGTTCCATATACTTTGGCATACGGTGTGGAGTTACCCTATTATTTTATCATTTTAGTCAAACTGCATATTTATTTTATAATCATTTGCTTAATGAGCATGATTATCATGTGGATTCTTATTTAGCTAATTTGCTCCAGTTTTCAATTTCATTACAATGTAGTAATAGTTATTCTTATATTACAGCAGCAGTTTGATTTGCACTAAGGACAGGTGACTTTCATGCAGCAGACCACTACTGGGGGCTACTCACTCATACTATGGCGATCTCCAGCTTCCAGTGGTCAATTATTGCTGATCATGCTGTCTATCCTAATTCAGTTCTTTATTTTTTTGAATATAGAAAACTTTAATAATTTGACTTTATTTTCCCTATATTATTAATCACTATTTTGTGCATATAGCGTATCAACATTATATGGCTGAAACTTGATTAACATATCGGGGAAGTATATAGGGCCAAGACGGTTACAACATTACAGCCAATGCTGTCACCATGTTGGCCCATCTTGCAAAAATGAACACAGTACTAATACGATTTGTCAACCTAGTGCCCACATGAGCCCCATTAACTTGTGTTGCTCGGGATATTATTTATTTAAGATTTTGGTTTTATCAATTCCTACCCAGAGGGTAATTAATTGAGGTTTCCAATATTAATTTATTATTACCCACTGTAACTTCTGGGAAAGAGAAGACAAAATTCCGAGTAAACTGTCGAGGAACACTATTTGAAAGAATGTCACCAACATTCCATCAATTCAATATAGTTCTAAGACACAAACTATAATTGATGACGTACTGACACAGGCTGGTGCTTAAAACAACCATCCTCTGTTGCTAATAAAGTGCACATTGAAGGGTGAAATCAACCACCAATAGTGGTAAATTAATTGCACAATAAAAGGTTTAAACAACCAGCACTGGTGGAAATAAAGTGCTGAGTTTAAGGGCTAATACAACCACATATAAGTATTGTAGATAAAGTGCTCACTTAATCGTTGAAGCAACAATCATTTGTTGCTAATAAAGTGCACAGTGAAAGGTTGAAAATAACTTCATATGTTGCTAAAAAGGAACATTTTGAAGGAATAAAATAACATCATTTGTCATCACAGTAAAAGGTTGAAACAACCATCAATAGTGGTACATATATAAAGTGTACAGTGGAGGGTTAAAGTTGTTGAAACAATCATTATTTGTTGTAAAAATTACATGCGCAATTGGAATTAGGTAACTCTTTTACAGATGTAGAATCTGTAATACAATTGAAAGATCTCCTCATAATCCAAAGTTGCCGCTGAGTTTTCTTTTCAATGTCATAAATATCCGTCCAGGTGACAGAAGTAGTCACTCCATGGAGGAAAATGTCAATGGGTTCACTTTTTCAGAAGGGACCGATGGCTTTCTTTCACATTTTTCACTCCCAGTCAATGAATTGTACAAAATTGAGTTGGGTTTCTATTTATTTCTACGATAAATAATATGTTTATACATGGATAAGATGACTGTTTACAGTTATTTTAATTTGATTTTGCTTCTTTAAATTTTCATTTAACAGTTAAAACATGAGTATAGATAGTTCTTTAAATAAATCGTTGACAAATTCTTCCATTTTAAATGAATACATATTTCATTTTTATTATCTTTTAGTTGATAGTATAAACAAAACAATAGTGATAATAAGTGAATACCCAAAATAAAAACAATTTTATTTCTATATAATTTTCAAATCTAAATTTTGAATGCTTCAGTGACTAGATTATGCTTTTGTATATACTGTAGATTATAATTTTGTAATGTGAAATACCATATATAAATATATTAAACCCGATTTATCTAAATATTTACAAAGAAATAGGTATGACAATCGCTTCAGTAATAATCACGACTTTTATATTTTATACAGAAGTTATTTCATTTACATGGAATGACATTGATACCAAACTTTGTCTCATTAAAGGTGGAAGTTGATGTTTGAGAAAGAATATTAATTAAATTCTATATGCACACATATGTTATATATTTATTTGAAAACATTAAATATTTCTATATATAGCCATATCCATTACCTTTATAAGTTTGTAGAATTATTTTTAACATTCAGAAATTCTTGAATTATTATAAATTGAAATAATGGAATACATTATAGATTATACATAGTATACACTAAAATACATTAATGAATATGTTCAAATTGATTGGATCGTTCTATTTACCTATCTTATATCACATAAATAAATTAACGATTAGGAAAAAATAAAACATCCCCATATACTCAACAAGAGAAATATGTTGTTGAGTAATTGACTTTTAGTTGTGACAGAATTTATTCTCTATGACCCCATCCATCCAATGTTTCATATCCATTGATGTTCTAAATAAAAAAAAATCAAATAAATCTGAATGAAAAGTAGAATGCATTATGTATTCACTTTTGCATTGTCCCTAGCTAGCACATTTCGCCTAGCCAATCCTCTTCTTCATTGCATTTATTTCGGCTATGTTTTAACATTATTTTGTAATTTTGTAACGATATAATATAGGCAATGATGTAACATTAATTATTGAGGAGAAACCCCAGAGAAACATTGTTACCTCGATTTTTCCTCTCCAGACCACAACCTATGTTTATCACCTCATTGGAAATTTATACAATAATCTCAACAGTAGAATCAATGGCAATGGTGTGAAATATTTTATCTTTTAATTTGGCTGAAAGTGAGGAAATATGAGACATTTTTCAACAGGGTATTACTGAATTAACTGAAAATGCTATAGTGAAGCGCGATTAATTTTTGACGTTGATATAAAGGTATGTTCAATTGTAAATTAGATAATTTATTAAGACAGTTTAATAGATAATACTAAAGCTAAATGATCTAATTTATACAAAATTATAAGAAAAGGTTTATAAATTAAAAAGTCTTTAAATTAATCAATTTCAATTTGAAGAAAATATACAAGGACTGTTTATGATATTCTCTTAGTTATTTATATACATGGTATGCATATATACAATAGTGGTAAAAATATAAGGGTAGGCAAGAATGAGTTATCTAAATCTTTAATTTCATAAATAGTTCAAAACACACATTGATGAAATTTGGGAAGTATTTTTATATAAAGCTAATATTTATTGGTATAAAATTCAAAGCATTTGGACAAATATTCTTTCAATGGCTCCATATTTCACCTCAAACAATAAATTTAGCTCTGGACAAAAGTTAAGGGTAGCCATCATAAACTTTGAAATATCCCCGGGTAATGGCAGTTAACTTAATACTTTGTGAATAATAAATTTGTTCAATCAATTCAATATATATCTGCAACGAAATTATACTATTTTGCACAAAATGTAGGAGTTATCCCCCCCCCCATTCATCCTCTAGAAGGGTCATTAATTCTTCCATATTTTCTGTATATCTTCTCTGAGTACAGTTTACAATAATTATCCTAACAATATCAATTCGATTGAGGTGAGGGCTCTGTGAAGGACAGCTCATTTGATCAATTTCTTTATCTTATAATAGGGAGCAAACTTTTTTATCTGAGTAGTAGGATACGTTGTACTGCATGGAATTCGGTGGTTGAAGGTCAGCTGCTTGTTGATATGGGAGAGTGTGATTGACGAAAGAGCTGTTTCATACTTCTGCAATAACTCCTGTGATAAGAAAAACATTGAAACCGGTTCCAACGGAAGAAATGGTCCCCCAAACCATCACACTACCACCTCCAAATTAACCGTTTTCTTGACGCAGTTCAGAGTTAACCTTTCACCTAATTTATATTTGATTCTAAACTTTCTCATTAGAACCGAATATATTTAGTTATCTTTCATTAATCACTGAAATGTACTTTCGACCTCTGATCAATCGACCAAACGACTTGCTCATGACAGAACACAAGTAGCACTTGCCGGTTCCCCTTGTTATGATCACTTCTTGGGTTTGAGAATTGACACCAGACTTTCAAATTTTAATGGGAATATATGTGAATTTATCCCTTCAGAACTAATTGTTTATTCTTTATTTCCATAATTCAGTAACTGATCTAATTAATGTCTATCAATTACACAGGAAATGAAAGCGGGTAATGACCGGTTCAATTTTATTATAGGCACAAATATAAAAATACACAGTTTGGCAAATATGGTTATGAGAATGATCGGAATAGAGGGTAGAACAGTATATGATTATGTCCTACCCCAGCTAGTGTCACGCCAATTCTGCCTATAAGAACAAGTGTTTAGGCAGGAGAGACTTAAACTTAGGCCTATGCGGGTACAATCGGCAAATGAAACAAATAGACCTACTTTAGATAAAAATACATAGGGATATAGAAAAATACTATTTGGTTAGATGGTAAAAACGGTTTTCTGAGAGCGTTGGTTACCGACGGGAAGTAAATAATTATACAAATTTACAACCCTCAGAAGAAATGTTTTTTTAGAGCTTTGTGTAGAAATAAATACGTAGTTATATACATATTTGAATTATAATTCATAACACCTTTAGAGATTACAAGCTTCGATGCAGGGAAGAATGATTGCAAGCCACCTTGTTGAAGTTGAAGAGAAAAAATAGACTTGGACACTGTATCACCAGACATGACATCTTTCTCATGAGAAATTTGACCAGAAGTGGCGAAATAATATTGCAAGCTTCTTTAAAGAGTTACATGATTTTCTCTCGGTAATGCTTTGGGAAGTCTACCATTCTTCGGTTTGGGATTGACAACTCCATACTGCTAATGATGAGCCACAATAAGTTACACAATCCTTTTTGACCTTCATAAGGCAACAGAAATATAGAAAGGCAATTGGAGACTGTACTCAGAGAGGAAAATCAACAATTGTGAAAAAATTGTGGACATTTCTTGATGATGAATGGAAGGAGGATAACTACTCGATTTTGTGCAAAATTTGTAGAATTTTGTGGCAGATGTTGTATTGAAGTGATATAGGAACAAATTATTCAAAAATGTAAAGTTAATTGACAATTTCTGTGAATATTTCAAAACTTATGAATGCTACCCTTAACGTTTGACCTAGCTAAATATACTGTTTGAGGTGAAATATGGAACCATTAGTAGAATATATTGGTCCAAATGCTTTGAAATTTCTTACGCACTATATGAAAATATTTTCAAAATTTCAATAATGTGTGGTTTGTACTTTTCTATGAAATTAAAGATTTAGATAACTCATTCTTACCTACTCTTATATTTTGGCCCTCACTGTATTCCATATAAACATTCAGGCAAGCCTGTGGTAGAATAATGGAAACCCGATATCTTTTCCTGAAGATCACTACAGCATTTCATAAGAAATTGAGCTATTTGAAGCTATATGAAGTGTATGGAATAATATCAAATTTATTGAAAAAAGGAATATTTAGAGAATAATTCAACAAAATTCATTGCCACAATTCCGATAATGTTATCTCTACATTTTGAGCAATTTAATTAGTTGTACTTTGTGAGGCATCTGATGGTCCATATTTTCGAATATGAGAGTTATAATGCAACTAGTTATTTCAAATTATTGGTACCTAATGTTCCTACATAGTGTAGTTATCAAAGATAGCAATTAATTTAAAAGTTGAAGAATTAATATAGTTCTACAGTAATTTCCTGTTGAAAATAACGGGTCTTCATTATTTTTCTTATTATCTGTTACTCTTTGTGAATGCATTTAACACTTATTTTCTGCATTCACCCTATTAACCTAGCCATTAAAATTTTGCTCAGTTATCTAGGGACTGGTCTGTGCGCGCCATTCCTCACTAAAACTGTTATAAAATCTTAATTAAGTGATTTTTCGACATTTTCTCTTCATAAAAACCTTCATTTTGTAATTACACATCCATTGGTATATGCCAAATAATAATTATCTATTTATAATAAAATTAACAAGAAAAGATAAGAAACAAATATTTCTTAAGTTTTCTAACTATTTTCGCAAAAGCCATTTTCACCACCCATCAATAAAATCCTAATAACATTCACAAAAATGAATAAAACTTTATGAAAATTTAAATGTCAATGGAGAAGGGTTAAACAATGAAAACGAGACTAGAAAAATACATGTACCTTTATTAGTTTTTGAAATACACTACTTTGAAGTTTTGTTATGCTTTTTTCGAGACACCCTGTATATTTGAATAAATACTCATAATATGAGTATCTTGCCATCTATCACCTTCTTTTTTGCATAATCGTATGTATTTATTTTGAAAAATAAAAGTCATGTAAAGACAGCTTCCAAATCGGTTTAAAAATAAAATTATTAATATTTTTTCATGAGGACTGGTGCACCTGGACCAGTCCCTAGGTTACTAGGGTTAACTGATTCTATATTTTATAGATAAAATACATATAAAGTTGACTAAAAACATAAGTATTTTAATTTCGAATCAATAAACATATATATATATATATACATCAAAGTGGCATTCTTCATGTCAAATACCCGCCGATTAAGAGCGGATTTACATGATCAAGACTGTGGAAATGTACAATTATTATACTGAATTTATCCAATATAGTTCAAAAATGATAATTATATAATACTATACATATTTCCTCATATCTAATTTCTTTTCAAAAAAACATAACATTAGTAATTGCTTAATAATTTTGATACCCCCAGCAGATCAATTAAGATGCTGCAATGAAATACGAACAGGTAGCTAGGCGAAAGCACAGGTAGTCAATGGAGTGTTTCATTGCCATATTGGAATGAAGAAACTAATTCTTGTGAGTTAATTCAAACTGTAAAGGGAATTAATGCAGTTAATAGCTATGCCAAACATACATACTTATTACAAAGTAAAATAACTTATAAAAATAACTGTCAGTCAAACTTGCGTACTTTAACGCAGCGTGAAAAAAAGCTCATTGCAAAAAGATTAGAAACACTTGTTTTAAAAGGAACCCTTCATGCTTGCCTTCTGTACCATTGTTATTTTTCACGCAACGATGCTCAGTCTCATGCTAAAATACTAGAAGGCTTTTAAACGCTAAATGTTTAGCAGCATACGAATGTCCATTGTTTCGTTCGCATTAGCGTTTTTTCATAGCTAGGATAGCACGCATACAAAGTACTTTTGACAAAAAGATGACTCAAAATAAAAAATAATGATCTAAATAGAATGGTTATCGTTCTATAACCACGTACCAAGGGTCCCTGTAAATTCAGGGTATGATCACAAATGATAGAGTTGTAATAAATACGTAGGTAAGTCATGAATTATCTGACAGTTTCACATTTTCGATCATATGTATAAGATAAAGTTTATACTGTGTGTTTGTATTGCCTCGGATTTTTTATACTCTTTATTTAACATATAAACATATACTAAATTAGTAGACATGAAACGTCAATTTGATCGTTAATTATGTAACTTTTCAAATTTGTTATTGCATTCAATAATTTTGTCTACTGAAGAACTAAATGAGCGTAAGAAGATTCAAGAAGAAGAAAGATGTTATCATATGAACAGGTGATATTCATCGTGCGAGCTTTCGGGCGAAACCCGTCGCCCACGAAATAAGGCAAGATTATTTTAAGCATTATTCTATCGAGAAGGGTTGGACTTCCCCCGAGCACCAATTCAACATATTGGCTTGTGTTACCTCACTCTGCTTCAAGACAACATATGGCTATTTCGTGTCTTCATGGCTGTGTTATCAGCCAGGATATAGCAGCATCCCGCTAGACTTCAACTTTTGAAGTCGAGCTAAAAAAGATGTTTGTTCTCAGTAGCCAGAATCCATTGATTCCTTTAATTAATGTGTAAGAAGTTTCACTGAATCCTACAACGAGGAGACAATCCGGAGATTTGCTGGCAACATGTTCAAGCGAGCGAAACTCTGGCCATTTCCGGCACCTACTTTAGAGAGATAATCGATAAAAATGAAATAGATCGCAAGTACCATCCGTAACCTTTTTCATGATGTATCATTGTTGCATTTTATTTTTGCATGCAAAGCTCTCTAATAAGTGGTTTTTTCCTTGTTAAAAAAAGGAAAAAAATAACACTGTAATATGGTATTTGAACTGAGATAGAAAGTGTGGAACTGTTCTTTAAATTAAGACTATACCCTATCATGCCTAATTACATTTTTCTTAATACTTAGTTTTATATGTGCTGTACTAAATGAGATTCGAACGATTTGTGAGAGAAAAAAGTTTGGGAAAAATAAGATTGATAACAATGCACTAAGAAAGAAAGAAAGATTCGTGGGAGAACGAAGATTGAGATGAGTGTACTAATTGAGAAGAAAGATTGTGTAGAATGTATTAAATGAGGGAAAAAAAGGTTGCAACATTTTTCTTTCAGCATAAATACAAACACGGGTATAAGCTTTTTTACACGTGACGTTAGAAAACGCAGGTATGAAGAAAAATCTGCTGATTTTAGGCAGTTATTTCACAAAGTCGGTAGAAGAACATTATTTTCCCTTTGTAATAAGCCCTGCTTGGTACCTCTACCTCTTCTAATGAATGTATGACAAGTTGGTAAGTGAACCTATTTTCAGGATACAGGCAGGTTGCGAGCAACCGTGTACGGGTTAATAGCTTGGCAAAGTAAACCGTCCCTTTAATCGATTTATTAATGGCTGCTCAGTTTTCTTAAAATATAAAGTGGAGGTCTTGCAGATGAATTCCATTCGATGCATATATAATTTGTCTTATAATGAACATACAGCAGATTATTTTAAAATGTCTAAGATACATAAGTTGAATCAGCTGTATGAGTTCTCTGTATTAATGTACTTTCATAAGACTATCTATGGAAATTTTGATGAAAATTTAAAACTAAGGCTTAGATCTCAAGTAAATGTACATTCAATCCAGACAAGATTTGCCGATAGGTACATCTTGCCCATGCATCGCAGCTCTAAATATGAGAAATCTATGTTCTATACAGGTATAAAGTTGTGGAATGACTTGCCAGTTGAAATAAAACAAATAGTATCCACTAATACTTTTAAAAATAAACTAAAAACTATGTTCCTAAACTAGGTAGTCAATAAATGTCCACTCTTAGTAACTTATCAATTTAGATCATCTATAAACTGTTTTATTCTTTTTTTTGTGTGCTTTTATTGAAGTATTTTTTTTTCCTTAGGATGCCCTAAAAGCCTTCAGTTGCTTAATGGGGCCGTGATTAGGTTTAAGAGAGTTGTTTGTAAATTAAAGGTAGAAGTTTTTTTGTATAGTAATAATATTCAGTAAATCAAATACCTGTTTTCAAGATGCATATAACAATTCTTGTATTCCTTTTCATGAATAAATTGTTTCATTGTTTCATTTAAATCTTTTCATGACCTTGACATCGCTCCCAAAATGTAAACAAATGGCTTATGGATAATTACGAATAGTTTCATCATATTCAAGGCAATTAGGTTGAATAATTAGTTATGTTAATAATATGATTACAAATAAAATCTAAAAAAAGTAAATTTGCAATTTTGTTCAGGTAATGAAAAGAAAAATATGTAGTATTAATTTTTTTTTTTTTTTTTTTTTTTTTAAAAAGACAATATTTTTCCATTAAAAACAAGAAGGATAAAATCTTTAAAGAAGAGGAAATTCCTTCAGGAACTACGAGTGAGGGGTTGAGTTCCCAGAAGGGGTGGACCCGACCCTCTAAAACCTCTCCTTCGCGGCTGAAAGGATGCTGAAGGCATTCCCTCTCTGGATCGCAAGAGCCATTCGCTGTTGGAACCAGGCAGACTCCCTTGGATCATTCGTTGTCTCAACAAGGCGTCTACCTATGGACTTCATGATTAAGGAGGTCGTTCTACCGTACGCTCCTGTGGTCTCTATAGCAATTGGCTCAAATATGTATGCATCTCCAAGGGCGGAGTATTTCTGACGTTTACGGTTCTCCGCAGCCCCGGCAGCTGATCCGGCCTCAACTGCGGAATCATTGAGGTGTGTCTCGGCAAATGTGTCGACACACGTGCAATCCCAAATCAGACTCTTTCCATTCATGTAAGGAAACACAGTAATACCATCTGGGCGTTTACCATCACCTCTGTCAAGTCCAGGAGGCTCAAGTACTGAAGGGAGTCCTGCTCTCTGCAAAGCCCGTTTTACCACATCATTCATTGCTGCATGTCTTGGGTGACGCCCAGAACTGTACCTACAAGACAGGCCATGCAGTCCTCTGACATCCATCCCACTGCCACAGCGGCAAGAATGAAGTTCACAAACTCTGGCACCAACTCTGAGAGCAATGGCTACCCTCAGGACCTCTGGATCGAGCTGTGTACCCAATGACGGTATGGGAATCGCGTTCAACCACACTCCAGTTTCTTTAAGAGATGCAGATAATAGTCGTGCCCTTGCCACCTGATCAGCTCTTGCCAACAGACTCTCCATTAATGAATGAGCCCGTGGTGTATCCCATTCTTTTTGACTGGACTCATGGACTGGTACCGGGAGACCATCCTGTAAACCCTGCCTCCATGTCCCAACTGCATCCGTAAGCTCTCCGGTATCGACTATATTAATATTAGAAAGAATAGTTTCAACCAAATCACTCACAGAATACATTGAAGACACACAAGCAGGCAAGGCAATATATCCAGCTCTCCTACAACCTAGTCCACCAAGGCCAACCGGTAAAGTTGCCTGAACCCAAGAATCAGGTGACATCTCTACATTGGTCACACTGGCAACGGCAGATCTAAGTGATTCATCAAAGCAGCTAAGTTCGACTACGTGCTTGTAAGCTGGAGAAGCCCGCAGAACATATTGTAGCTTCGGAATGGAGAAAACATTTCTCAACAAAAAGAAGGCTTGATGGTTATCCACCACCCGCAATCGAGAGACCATGAGATCCAGATCTTCTTTCTTCCTTAAAATCTCCTCGGGGATACCCAAGTCACTTAAAGGCGCACCCAACAAGGAGCAATTGTCCTTATGAACCACTCTGACATTTGGAAGCACTGCCCGGAACAACAATTCTGTTTCACCAGGGGCGTTATCATCGAGAATGGTCAGCTCACATTTTGCGCTATTAACTTCAAGTCCGATGGCACTCAACCCATCTATCAAGGTTTTTACGTCCTCCAAAACTCTCTCCGGTGTATCTCCCAGGGCTGCGTCGTCCAGATACCATACATTGAACTCTGACTCAACCCTGCGAGCCACCTCGTCAATTCCAAGAGCAAACATAGCCGGTCCAAAAGGGTCACCCTGCTGGATACCTGTCTCCGACCTCAGCACCTCTTCACCAAAAAACAAAGCTGAAGGCGAAGAATAAGCTTGCCAAGGGAGTCTATTTAGCTCCGGCACACGGTTACGAATAACAGTAAGGAAGGTATCTCTCCTCAGACAATTGAAAGCGTTTTTCATATCCACCTTGAGAAACACCCTCCTATGGTTACAGTCATTCAAGTACCGTCTTGCAGAATGTGCGGCAGCTTCACAGCCACCCTTCGTAGAGAACCCAAGCTGAACCGGTCTTAATTCACTACCAAGAGAGTGTGATAAGGGGCGCGCACCAACCTTGGCAGCCAACCTACGCAAGGTATTACCAACTGCTATGGGTCTGATGCCACCATCCTTTTTGGTTAAAGCGCACAATGTGGCTCCATAGAAAGTTGACAAAGCAAAATCAGGAACTTCTCCTCTCAATATCGCATTCACAAAATCTGTCAGGGTGGTCAAAAGACGTACTCCAGCCTCTGCAGATGAATGGGACAATAGCGTCTTCAAATGACCTGGCCTGAGGCCATCAGGTCCTCCGGCAGAACCAGGACGAAAAGAATTAACAGCCCTCCGGACATCCTCCTCCGAAACAATAGGCACAACTAGAGAATTATCCGGAGGCTCTGGCATCATCAAGTCTAGCGGGGCAGGCGGGTGTTTAGACCTCAACGCTCTGACAGTCTCTTCGTTTCGTTGGGCCAGTCCATCCGAAGATGACAGCTCACGAACTACTCCACTCACGTCACCATCTGCAAACTTAGCTGCCACTCTTTTTTTCAACTTTTGTAACTTGTCATCGTCTGAAGCGTGTCGATTATTAACAACTGGGATTATGGGTTCAGGCAGCGTAGGTAGGGAGTCAGTCTCTAAAAATTGGGCCACCTGCCGATTGATTTTGGTAGCAAGAGAAACCTTACGACCTTCCCTACCGCCATCTGGGCACTGTAGCCCCCAGTAGCAGAAGCTCATAAGCCTTGTCCATGCTAATTGGGTCTTCTGCGTCAGAGCCCCCTGCAATAACAGTTGGAGGGCTCCCGCCACAGCTATTACTGATCCCCTGGGAATCGTATTTAGGACTCTCAACCTGCTACGACAGCCACCAATATATGCCTCCAAATTCACCAGCTGATTGGGCCGCTCCTGGGGGTCATCGATTGTACCCCGCCCTCGACACGCCACACAAACCCATCTTACTATAACTGACGCCTGTGCCCTGGTCAGTCCCACACATGACATGTGAAACCATCCAGAACACAGTGCACATTTAACTCTTTTCTTTCGGTTATTACGTGTGTCACATGAGCTACAGAGCACATCCTCACCTTCAATCATCAAAATAAAATAGCAGTCTGACTGGCAAAACAGAGCAAATGCCACCAGCACCCCTCAACCGGAGTGCCCATGAGCATTCAGGGGTCAACAACCTCCCTGCTCAGTACTCTGGAAACACTTGGCAGACGTTCAGAGTTCACCAGGCAGACCAACAATTCCTACCTCAGCTGTAACTTAAACCTCCTGCAACACAACTAAACAAGGTTAACTTACCAGCTTACTACAGAATAAAAAGGTTAAAAGAGATAAAAATCAAAACTAACTGACAATAAAAACAACCTAAATAAAAGCACCAAAGAATGGCAGTAACGCTGCTAATTGCGCTGCATAAGGGATTAACAATTACAAAGTACAGTCAGAACCAGCAAAGTACAGTCACCGGTCACTCGAACGTGCTGACTAAGCGGAACACAGGTCTGACGCACGAGATAATTAACAGAGGTGTTTAATAACAACAACCTCCTCCCATCACTACTCAATAGATTAATAGATATTAATTGCCTAAAGCATTTCATTTTTTTTCCAGTAAATATTCATCGCAATTCTGCAATAGGAACTAATTTCTTTATTAAATAACGTATACATTTTTAACCAAATTGAAGGTTATATATTTAGATTTACATTGCATGCAAGATAAATATACTAATAATGTTGTTCAAATCTCGTACATCGGTTGATTTTTATTTATTTCTGCACGAGAATGCTTCATGTATGTACGAACTAAATTGAATGTCATATAATAATTATATATTATTATATATGTTTCTCTTACGGGATAGTAAATGTAGGACTGAATGATATCTCTAAACTGTTCCTTTGACTCTAAACGACAAATATATAAATTAATGAATCCGAAGGCAATAAGGCAGACGTTTGATGGATGTCTGAGATATAGCTTTAGACTATTCGCCATAATTGTGATATAACATCAATAACTACTCAATTGTAAACCCATCTTCTATTGCTGTAAATTTGAATATAATATCTGCAAAAAGTTACAAATGGTATTTTACAATATATCTAATGAACATATATCGTATTAATTTTTATAATGAACCTGAAATATTGCTTTAATGCCAAATTTATTCCAAATGATTGAACAGATTTCGATCTTACTTCTATAATTGTAAAACTTTGTCTTCCAATTTCCCGGAAATCCTTCATTTAACGATACAATTTTGTGGACTAAACTCTCATCTCAAAACTTTTAAACTGTATTTGTTTTTCTTCAGGGAGAAAATGACTAAATTGACCAAAAGCTCTGCAATGTTATGAGATTCAAACTTTTCATGAAAGTATTCGAATTGAAGGATTGGAGGAAAAACAGCAGCGTCTGGAAGCCAAAAACTGCGACTTTTTTGTTTTAGGGAGAAGTTGATAGCATTTGGCCACTGTTGCATGATTATGTAAATGGTATGTATGTATTGTTATGATGTGCTTTGATCAGAAGTATTTAAATGTAACAACCAGTATTCCTGTATGAAATGACAATGGTAGTTAGCATGTGGCTAGAAGGCAACCCTGATAATTTTCCAAAAAAAAATTCTAGAAAGAAGATCTCAACTTTTTTCTATATGTTATCTGGGGTGACCGGTCCCATTCGCCGAAAACACATTCGCTGAAAACAAATCCGTCGAAACCACATTCGCAGAATGACACTTTCGCCGAAAAATATGATTATTTTAAAAGATAAACAAATTTATCTCATATGTCCAGATGAAATTGCATATAGATGAAATTACATATAACTATTCCCTTTATAAAATATTGACAATATGGAGAAATGTATTTGAGCACAAAAAGGAAGTTAATATAACAGATTTATTTCAGTAGAGATATTTAATCCATTTATTCTAACATGAACTTTTCATTTTTTTTAAAAGGAGCTGCTGAACAAAATTGATTTCAACTTCATTTTTGTAATACAATGTATTTCTCCAAATTGTCAATATTTTATAAAAGTAGTAGTAAATAAATATTTTTAAAATCTAGAAATAAATCTGTGAAAATTAATTTTCTTTTGTAACTGATAATTGTGCGCAGAAAATTGGATTAACATATAGTTAATAAACTGACACAGATAATGCAGCAATAACATTATATGAGTTAATTAAAAAAACGTAAATCCCATAAAGTTCAATCAATAATTATGTAAAATATTGTAAAGTAATTTTACATTTATATGTAAGTTCACCTATAAGTAATTTCATCTGAACATATGAGATAAAATTGTTTACCTCTTTATAAAATCATACTTTTCGGTACAAAAGTGTCGTTCGATGAATGCGTGTTGGGGCGAATGTGTTTTTGGCGGATGTGTTTTCGGCGAATTGACCTAGAACCGTTATCTGGTGTCCTAAGCTACAGTTTACTTAATTATGCATGGGTATAAAGATGTTTTGCGAAGCTACAACGCCAAATCTGCTTTAAGCCAATTTTATACAACTACTTCTTGGTGTCAATGATTAGTATTTGAATTATGTCAAGTGTAACATATCAAGATATTTCATGTTGAAATGTATAGTATTATCAATTTACTTTATTTTCTCTCTATATATACAATTTAAAAAAGTATTTTTATTCCAAAATTAAGATGGTGCGTCATATTATGAGGACACAGTTCAGTATGGGCCACAAAAATGTTTCTGCTTTTTCAAATAGTTGTAATTCGTTAGCCAATGGACGAAAAAACTGTACCTTGGTCAATTTTTCTCCGCCTCTTATTGTACTATTACCAGGTAAAATCAATTTGAACTGATGGACATAGTTTAAGAACGGGTAAACAAAGAGTGAGGGTGATTATTTTTGTCATTGTGCGAAGGTTATTTTTAGAGCTCACTGTGTGATTTCACTTACTAAAAGGCAGTGAATTAAAGGAAAAAATATTTTGAAATCGAACAGCTTCATTGACATTTTGATCTTATTGAAGTTTTCACTGTGAATATTGAACATTTCTTTGTGCTCAATACACTTATAGGGTTTCAACATAAATAACTAGTTTGGGGCAAGGTATTTCGGATATTTAGAGGGACTTATCCGCTCTTCTTCCAATCCTATGAGATTTAGCCATGTCTTTCCATTAGCGAACCGAAATGACACCAAGAAAAACTTTCCAGACATCAACAGATGAGACTGAGGAAAAACGCCTTGAAAATCCTGATAAGATAGGATGAGAGAGATTGAAAATTTATAGTATGCATTAAAATGATCATTTTTTGTAAAATGATTTTTGATATATTAAGAAACATTAATATATAATGTATTAGATTGTTGAGTAATAGTCCCCTGACAATTTGAAACTGCTTGTCAGCATTCTGAACCTAGTAGAAACAAATAAATTATAAAAGAATATAATTATCTCGGAAAACCAAAGCCTCAAGGGTAAACTATATATATATTTATAATGGTGAAAACATTCAAATATGTTAAACTATATACAAGTTGAGTATAATATAAGGAATACAGATTTTCTGCAGTGTTTTAAAAAATAATATATAGTTAGTTGTATATAAATAATATATTTTCGATTTCAAATTATTATGGAAAGAGTTTCAATTTTCAGTAGAGTTCACTAATGGCAATCTTCAATGCTGACCGTAATATCATTCCATATCAGGATTCCAAAATAGTTTAGAGGGGACATAGACTTAGTTTTTTAAGATTCACTTCACTTTCATAATATGGTTCCCATTATTAAATATTATTTTGTGGTCCCATTCAGAATTTCCTCCTTGTTTTCCATAAATAATACAAATGCTTGATGAATGTAAACCAACTTGATAGTACACAATACATTCAGTGTTCCGTGTTTTATTCAGCAGTAGAGCATTTCACCATTTTACAAAAGAGTTCCTACTGACAATAATTATTTATTAATTTACGTTTTATTGGTTACACATCAATTCAATTCATTATTTTCATAGATTTGTCTGTTCATTCTAACTTGACAGCAGGAGTGCAAATGATTTCCTTCGGTAAATACAAAAAAAATGTAAGTCTCAAATGATGAATATTGACGTCCCTTGTTGTCAAGATGAACTATTCACCAGATATTAACTACAGGACATAGTATAGAGCGATACAAAATAATCCTTGAAAATTAGATATTCCATCTTCAAATCTGGAATTGGTAGATTTTATAATAAAATCAAAATTATGTATATTAATTCATTAGAGTAATCTGTAAACATTTTAAATGTTTATTAACGTAAATTCTCTTCAGGTATGTGTAACGGTAAATTGGATAAAATATGTTCTTTATTTAATGATAAATGATGATATATAATATACAATATCGTCAATTGAATTGAAATAAAGACTTATTGCGAGTATATAGATACTGATTACAGTAAATTTATTAGTCACTGTGTTCCTTTAAATATTCTATTACCCCACCATATAACTTTTTCCCTGACTAGGCTAAATTCAAACTTATCGAACTGTTCCATATTTCCGATCATATAAATAAAAGTGTATTATGAGTAATAATTGGATATTATAGTTATTATACTTTTTATGTGTATAATCGAAATTATGAAACCGTCAGATAACTTTGAACTTACCTAAGTTTAATTAATTACATTTGTTATTGGTGATAGTATTACAAACATTTACTCGATACGGTGGTGCTGTGGAAGATTATGGTCATCATCTATGGTCCCACCGTAAATGTAGAGAAGTACTAATAGAAAAAGGAATATTGGAATACATTAATACTTTTCTGTAAATACAAATAATAATTTAACAAAGTGAATCATCATACATTCTGGAATATTAATATTGATTCAAGCTATTTGGGAAAAATATGTAAAAAAATTGTTCAACATAAAAAAATTCGATGAATTTATCTAAATTAGTGACAATTTATTTAAAAATAGTATAGAGCAAAGTTTTATCTTAAATATAATTTTGTATAAATATTATATATATTGTATAATGTGATTCACTAGTACGAAATTTGAATTGAAAATAAAATTTTAAATTGTAGTCAGAAAATCAGAACATTTGATCTTTGTTATATACTCAAAAATATATTCGAGAAGGATATCAAATAGTTTTTAATATCATATCGAATTTTTGTACTGAAAAAAAAATATATATTGTGAATATTATAGACCATTTTTATTTTCAATAACACAAATATATTTCATAGAGAACCTAAGTCAGATTAATGAAACTTTTACCATTCACTGTGTATATGAAATTCATTTTTACTTTTCATTAATTAATTTATACCTCAAGTTTTGCAAGCATTTATTGATACGAGAAAAAGGCTTTTTTTTATTCAAACGTACATTAAGAGAAATCATATGCACTTATTTGCTTTTTTTTTTTACCAATAAATAATGATTGCACTTGCTGTATTTATTTTTAAATTTTGATTTGCCAGCTGCAAGTTTTAATCATTAACCATTTTATTTAACAATGAATACAGTAAACGAGTGATAGCTATTATGTTAGAGCCTAATACATTCTCAGGCATTGTTATTTCTTCTAACAAACAACCTGTGACATTAACAGAGCTCTAATTAAAAGTATGGACTATATTATAATATATCAGAATCATGTGTTTTAATTAGTAAATGAAAAATATCAACAGATATATTGTTTCAAAATATATACAAATATTCAAGGGCACCGTTCCCAGGATATTGTCATAATTTTGTCAAAAAAAACTTATTGCGTAAATAGGTACCTTAGAGACTTATTTAGCTGTGTGTAAAGTTCTGTGGCTGTACTGTGAACCTCCACCCCTGGGGTAGAGGGAGAACGGGAAAGGAGGTGGGTTTAGTCAGTGAGTGTGCACAAATTCTGCTCGCGTGTACGCGCTCGCGGTCTAGTGTGCACCAAATATTGACTCTCAGACAATCATAATTGGCTCTGAGCTATTTATCTAGTGATATCTGGAATTGATACTCAAAAAGACGCCGAGAAACCTCACTGGCCTCAGTGCTAGCCTAGATTTCACGAATGTAAGATGCCGCGTTGCAAAACTTTCAACTTCAGCGTTCAGCCTGCTGTTGAAGTTTTGCGTGATTGTGTTGTGTAAGGTGATGTGGTTGAAAATGGTGGTTGTGGTGATATCCTCGGTGTTGGTGGACTGACGAGGAAACTAATTCTTATACCCCCTGCAGAATGAGATTTACGTAAGTGCGATGACAAGTATTTAGTTTCTAAATCAGTCATGGCGTCTCTGTTGCGCGCAAGTTCAAATTGTATTGACTGTGGTGCGCAGGTTGATCTGGATATCAGTACTCGTACCACCGGAGATATAATTAGGGTTCGCTGCACGGTTTGCGATATTACTGTTCTAGAAACTGCATCCAATAAGGTTGATATTTATGATGATTTGCCTTGTAAATGGAGTGCTAATTTTGTGTGTTCAGTGTATACAACACTAACAAATGGAGGTGGATTTGCGGGTCATTGTAAAATAATGAATAATTTTTCTATAAAGCATACTGTGTCAAAAAAATCATACAATGAATGTGCGCATTATTTGTATGAAGTTATGACCAGGTATTATGATGAACAGTTTTCTTTGGTGTTGCCAGCTGTTATATAAACATACGATGCTGCGGTTACTGGTGAGCCTCTAGAAGTTCATATGAGTTACGTTGGCACATGGATGAAAAGAGGCCAAACATCACACATTGGAGTTGCTTTTGTGATTGAATGTAACACTGGTTTTGTCATTGACTGCGAGGTTTTGAACAATTATTGTGAGATGTGCAATAAGATGTCGAATTCTCTGTCAGAAGAGGATTTATCTATATGGAAAGCATCTAATGATAATTAATTGCAAGCAAAATTTCACAGGCAAGTCTGGTGCTATGGAGGTTGAAGGAGCCATTCGTTTATGGATTCGGTCTGAGACGAAAGGTTTCAGGTACGTTACCTTTGTTGGCGATGGGGATTCAGAAGCATTCAATGCAGTTTGTGCAATGAATGGTGGTGAAGGGCCTTACTCGGTCCTTGTCGTCAAGGAAGAATGCGTAAACCATGTATCTAAACGTCTTGGATCGCGGCTGCGTAAACTAAAGGCTACCCTGAAGACCGCTACAGTGACACGAAAGGGGAAAACAGTTCAGCGCAGTACTCTTGCAGGTAAGAAAGGTTTGACAGATTTACATATCGACAAACTAACGTCGTATTATGGTCAAAATATCCGCAAATTCCCTTCGAATGGAAATCTTGTAGACCTGCGCAACTCAATAATGTCCTCTTATTACCATGCTTCCAGCACAGATTCAAACCCTAGGCATGAGCACTGCGACACTTCATTCTGCTGGGTTAAGCAGGCGGAGGCTGCTGGTGTTGTTCCAGCGTCGCATGCTTCTAAGAATTTGTACTTGGCTCATATCAGTGATGACCTTCGGAAGCACATCCTTCAAGTGTATATTTCCCTCACTGATCCTTCTCTTCTTGGTCGCTGTTTGAAAAAGAGGACTCAGAACGCTAATGAAAGCATTCATTCCAAATTGTGGGCGAGATGTCTCAAAGTGAAGGACTGTAAGTTCGAAACAGCTAAGTTCAACACTTATGATACCGCTCTTGTTCACAATTTTGGCAATGCTCGTGGCTCTCTTTTGGTTTATCTGGGTCTCTCTTCCGAAAGTATCACTGACAAGAGACGGATTAGTGATGTGAGTACACCTGCAAAAGTGAAACCGAAGCGTCGTCGACGTGATGAGCCCGGAACCTCTGGTGCCTACCAACCCGGAAGATTTTGAATGAATGGTGAATGTGAACAACCTTGTTGTTGTTGTTGTTGTTATTGCGTGTGCAAACCTTACCACAGTGAGTCAGTTGGTAACTGATGATACCCCCACCTTTGAGTGGATAATAGTGGGTCTTTGACCCATGGGGATTCAGAGCCACACATCGCAATAACTTTGAGTGTGATTTCTAGCTCTTTTTAAAAATGCAATATTTTTGCATTCAACAGCTTACGCCTTTTACAATTTTGAAGATACGGCATTGCGATTTTTCGCATTCGATTCTCCCCGGAGTTCTTCGCAAACTCTTGAAGAGTTTTATTCAATTTTCGAATCATTTTTCAAAATATTGAATTTTGAAATGTTTATTTTTTTCAATTTTTTTTTTCACTAAAAATTTCAATAATTCGAAAATTAATTCGAAAAATCAAAAAACGCTTCAACAGTTTGTAGAGAATCTGTTGGAGAATCGAATGCAAAAAACCATAATTTCATAGCTACAATATATATTTCTCCTATGTTCAATATTTTTACTTGAAATTAGGTTCACATTAGTTTAATAAAAATATTAACAACTTGTAAAGAATACAGTCCTGTAAGTTTGTAAATAAGACATGTGTTTCTTAACACATAGTCAAACCTTACCGTTCATTCTGATAGTCAAACTCATTAAGGTAAAGCAATGTTTTTCATCTTATCCTACTGCATTCTTACCTTTCTTTCCCTATCAGCTTGTTCAACATCTCGCACTTATTCTTCCATTCCATTTTGTTCGCTCTAAAGCTTATTGCTACTTTACTGACTACGGTTATGGCAATATGCTTTTTGCAAACAGATATTATCTTGAACATTTTTAAAATATAACCAATTCCTAATATGAACAATATTTTCTCGTTATGAAAAACATATTCTATTCTGGTTAGGAAAAATAGATTCATTATATACGAACATATTCTTTTTATGAACATATGCTATATCTCATGGAACTATTATATTTTCAGTTCCAGAGATATGCCATGCAAACAAATAATGTTCAGTATACAGTTGAAAACTCTAGACTCTACAGTGAATTCCTATGTAATAAAATAGTTGAGATGGACACTTAGAAAAATGAGCAACTCACACTGTTGGACCCAGGTATTTCGTGTTTACTTGTAGATTTTGTCTCCAAAGCGAGACACTTAAGTGTATCAAACTATATTTTTGATGCACTTAGTGTATCAAAAGCTCGAAAGTGTTTCAGTCCAATGCAATTCAGTGTCTTAGCTATAAGTATGTTAAAATAATGAAAAAAATTTTTCATCATTTTAGCAAATTATAATTTCTCACACAAAATAGTATCGGACTGAAAAACTTTCGTGGTCTTTAAACAAAGTCTGTCTCGTCTTGTAATCAAAACTTTTAGAGAAAACTCGATCACTTGGGTGCATCAGAATTGTTCTGACTGTAAGCAATAGAAAATTTAAATGTGGGTATTTTGAGAGAAAAACAACATCATAAAGTAGAAATATACGTATTTAAAATACTTTTGCCCACCTAGATATGGTTACATTTTTGGAGCTTACAAGCTCAAAACTAGTTAAGTTGATTTTTTGAGAAGTTTTATAAATTAGTATAACAAAATTTATTCTCATAATCTCATTTTATTGGAACAATTGTTCATTTTTTAAAGTCGAATATAACGAATAACCTTAAATTTTTTTTCATATTATTTACTAAACATTACTTGAACTGAACTTTATCAGACGATGTACACTACACACTAGATTCAAGTGACATTATTCAACTTAATACCAGGGATACCACTGATTGGTTTTTCCACCCAGATCTTGGGTTTTAAGGTCCCACCTTGGTTTCTAAGTTTTATTTAGATATACAGTATGGGCCACAAAATTTTTTCCTCTTTTTCAAATGCTTATAAATCGTTAACTAATGAACAAAATAACTGTATCTAGGTCTCTTTTTCACTGCCTATTATTGTACTTTTAACAAGAAAAAACAATTTCAAACTGATGTCCATAGTTCAAGAGCAGGTAAGCAAAGAGTGATGGTGACTATTTTTGTCATTGCGCGAAGGTCATTATTAGAGCTAATTCTGTTATTTTACTTACTAAAAGGCAGTGAATAAAAGGAAAAAATATATAATGGTAGACATTATAATACAGGGGCTTACAATTCTTCCTTGGAAACTATTTTGAAATAGAACAACTTCAGTGAGATTTTAATCTCATTGAACGTTTCACTCTGAATATTTGTTCTTCGCTTGTTCATTGCATGGTTAATGCCCGCTTCACACTTGCATTTTTAACACCGCGGAAAAAAGCTGTTCTTAAAATGTATTTACACTTGCATTTTTTTTATCGATGATGGAAAAATCACATTAAATTTTTACTTCAACGATGAAAAAATGCATGTGTGAACACATTTTAGGAAGAGCTTTTTTCTGCGCTGTTAAAAAACCAAGTGTGAAGCGGGCCTTAACCATGCATGCAATGAACAAGCGAAGAACGAATGTTCATAAAAAAAACTTCGATCAAATCAAAATGTAACTGAAGTTGTTCTATTTCCAAATAGTTTCTAAGAAAGTAGTGTAAACACCCTGCATTATAATGTCTACCCTTATAGTTTTTTCCCTTTTTATTCACTCCTTTTAGTAAGTAAAATCACAGAGTTAGCTCTAAGAATAACCTTTGCGCAATGACAAAAATAGTCACCCAAACTCTTTGCTTCTACCAGTTAATAGTACAATAAGAGGCGGAGAAAAAGAGACCAAGATACAGTTTTTTCGTCCATTGGTTAACGATTTATAAGCATTTGAAAAAGAGGAAACATTTTTGTGGCCCATACTGTATATCGTAAAATCTGGGTTTTTCATTAATTGAGAACTAAAATATATATAAAACACAGTTAGACAAGATATATATGTAAAATGCTATAAATGTATTGTATGTATGTATACTGTCACAATACACACAAAAGAGCAAATCAATGAAAAGGATCGTGTTCTATATGCTTGTTATCTGTAGGTATCATGTAAATCCTCATTCTGTTGAGAAACTACAGTTACAGTAGAATTCTTCTAATCTGAACATTCAAGAATTTAAGATATGAGAGAACTGTTTGGATTCGAGGCAAGAATTAAGTTTTATAAGTATGTATTAGAGTTAGACTTAAGGATAAAAAATGTTACTGATGTTGACTTTCAAATTTTCCTCTATCTGGTTCTTTATATAACTAGTACAGTATGCTTCTTCCAATATTATACTCTTTCAAAATAACAGGGTTATCTACTCCTTCATCAAATATTTGACTTTTTCAGTGATTTCCCGTTTGTACACAATATTGAAAATAGTTATTCTTTAATTTTGTAACATTAAAATTGGGAAGAATTATATCAATCTAGAATACCTATTCAAGTTAATCAACATCGGATCATCCATAAATGAGTGCATACCATATCATGTCAGAGCAAAAATTAATTTTTTTTTCAGACTTGACATTGGAGGAGTTCTATTGAATTATAAAGCAGACATTTCGACCATTGTTTCAACTGCTACAAGAGAATTTACATTATTTTAAGATAAATAATATTTCCAGTTTTTTTTTTTGAAGCAATCTGGGTTTTTTCCATGTGCTTTTCTGGGTTTATTCAAAATAACAGAGTGGGATCCCTGCTTAATCCTACATATTTAAAGTTTCCAAAGATTTCTCTTTCACGAAAAAATCATGAAATTTGCATCCTAATATGATTTGAATGGGTTGCAAATATATCCCTTATCAGCTTAATCAATCGAATTAAAGCACTTTCATGAATTGAGATTATAAATAATGTATAACACATTTTAGAAAAATATAAAGCATGTTTCAAATATAATATTGCCACAATTCTAGTAATAGCAAAGTGACAGATCTTTATTTTAATTTCATAATTTACCTGATTTACGCTGATGCGTAAATATTTTTACAAAAATATGTTTGGTATTTATGTAAGAACAAAGTAGAGAAAGACCAGTAAATTTGAAGGAATGACATGAGAGATATATCGTAAATTAAATAAAAAAAGATGTGCCTAAAAACACATGTCAAACTCATATGGGTTAACCTATTGATCACTCAAAATTTAAATCTGCCACAAACTACCTTGAGTTTTATTAGAACAAAAAATAGCAAGTTTTAAATATATTACACATTTAGAATTAGATATTTATCTTAAGAACAGTTTCAAAAATATATTGGTCTAATTCGAAGTTTTCCTAGGAAGGTTTGCTGCTATTGAAAGATTGCTCTTTATATTTCATGTAGAAATGTTCATCTTTCCGATAGATTTAATTGAAATCTGAAGACAATTTACCGAAAACACTAAAGTAAGCATCTCTATATTCATAATGATCTACCAAACTGTAAAAATGATCAATAAATAGAGAGCCACAGTACCATTCACTTTGCAATCTTTAAAACATTAAAATTACTGGCAATTACAAAACAGCTAACACAAAATTAATCAATATCAATTTGCTTTACATATTATATCCGATATTTAATTAAAATTCCTTTAAAAAGAGTTAATACACTTCCAAATCTAATTTAGAGATTATTACGCCCCATCTCAGAGTGATAAGAGTTCATGTTCAACAAAGAAATGGAAATTATTATAATCGAAGCTTCTACCCCTTTGTCATTCAGAAAACAGGTTTTTATACAGAGTTAAAGTGACTAAATATTATCACAAAAGCAATGGAACGTTAGTCCAGAATGGATGGTTAATTCAATTCAATTGAAGTGTCGATTAATTAAATTGGACTCTCTATTATTCAACATTCTAATGTGAAAGTAGTTGGACCGTCAATGATTTCGATCAAATAAATCCAATGTACATATTTTTCAAAAAAAATAGTATAAAATATAATATAATCCAATTTCACTCCTTAAAATTGTGCCTACTAGTAATGGTAAACTAACCACACAATTTTCTGTAAATCCTCATATACTTGTAATTCATGTCCATTATTTGACAGTATTCAACTGTATGCTCATTTTATACCCAATCAGAAATCCAAGATGTGCTCTATTGAACATCATCTCAAATTGGACGGAAATTTAATACACTTTGAGAAGATCAGAAGGTCTGCAAAAAGTTTTTTAGAAAGAATTCGTAAACCGAATAATATCATCCTTCCAACTATCTGAATATCACCAAAAGAAGTATATATACTGAAATGAAAGAATCATACGCCATGCGAAATGAATCTGAAATTGTTTTTGCATTTGATTCACTTTAATCAGTTTGCACCTTTATACATTGCAAATACATAAAAATATATGTGGCTAGGACAATTTGTCGCCGGACAATTTGTACCTTGAAATATCATTAATAAACAAATTGAAAATTGCCAATAAAACAAGTTAATTTAAATTATTATTTGTTACTATATTTGTATCTACTTGGCTGGTTATGATCGAAATATAGAAAGAAATTAAATTTAAGAAAGGTAATATCACAAATACTCAAGTATGACAGGATATAAAAACAAACTATTGACTATCATTACTTTATTATAACAAATAAAATGTTACAAGTCATTCATAAAGTCATTGAACAAAAGACAAAACAGAAACACAATATTAATCGTTTCTGTTTGTTGGCTATAATACAATAAAAAACTATTCATTTATTGAAATGTCCATTTTAAAACAAATTAATAGTAGTATATCATTAAACAAATTCAAACTCTCGGCAACAGTATTCGAGATTTAAGATTTTAAAGTTAAAGAAATTAAAAAAAAATATCCCGGTCATTGGCTTTCAAATAAAAGAGACATTTTATAATCTGTATCGTAATTGCTGATTACATTTAAAATGTGTTTATATCAATATACCGGTCTTGTTTTGGCACCTAGAAAATGTTTTCTTCTATTTTAAAAGCGTCAATGAAAACCGAACCAGTTGAATGAATTATACTTAGCGAACCATTCAAGACAAGTGGAGATATGGCCCTGTCCTTTTTAATAAAAAAAAAAAAATAAAAAAAAAAAAATAAAACTATACATGCATAGGTATTTTATTAATAGCTAGCAATTATGAGGTAGAAGTGCATTATACCAACCAATTATTTGGTTGAAAAATCTCCCTTCAATGAATGTACCTTCACCAATTATAGTTGTATCTCTTTTATTTTCAATCGACGACAAATTTTCCGGACAACCGTTATAAATACTAATTATCATAATTTAACAATAGATTATTATTATTTTATATGCAAAATGATATTATGCAATGATCCATAGCCCTACACTGAAAAAAATTGTGAGTCAACCTGACTCATCGCTTGAGTCAAAGCTGGCAAAACTGAAAATTGAAGTCTTCTGTCTTGATTGACTCTACCAAAGTCAATCTGACTATAAATTAGGAGTAACTATGACACTGGTTTTTCAGTAAAGTATTAGGAAGAGTCAAATTGACTCTCATTTTTGAGCCGGTTTTGGAACGAATTAAAAATTCAAATTTTGAGTCAATTTGTATTGACTCAATACAATATTGTATTTTTTCTAAGTGTTTACTAGGTGAAGATAATTCATTGGGCAACAATACTAAAATATTGCTATGACATTATGGCCAATATTGTGCCAATGTTGTCATTATTTTCACAATGTTTTTTTTTAACAACTAGAGAAGCCTATATGGTCTCGGAAAAGGGATTAACCTCCTCGAAGAGCTGTTTACTTGTTTTTCTCAATGATATGATTGCAACCGTTGATTGGATTCTGAAATCTAACTTATCGTGAGATTATTCATCAGTATGATGATGACATTTATTTGAAGTTAGCTGAAATGAAAGTTTAAAGTTTAAAAAAAGTTGAATGAAAGTTGAAGTTGAATGTTGAAAAGTTGAAGTTGAACGTTGAAAAGTTGAATGGAAAAAGAACAAGTTCATTTCAAATTTCAATTTTTTTTGCTGTCAAAATGTTAAAATTGAAGAAATGATTTATTATCTAATTGTGGCTATACCAATCTATACCTTTCTTAAATCAGAAAGGTTTTTCGTAAAATCAAATCAATGTTTCATTATATAGTCCAATACTCACTTTCCGTGTACTATGTGAATGCTCTGTAATCGAGAAATAATCATATAAAATTATACTACAGTGCAATTGAAAAAGTCCCTGCGATATTTACTGTCATAAAAATAATACTCTTTCAATAAGTACCAGCTTATTACGCTTATTGGAGAGTGGTATATTATACCTGGTTCTCATTAGTGTTATTTCATCGATACAGTCTCCAAGGGGAATATTTTGGGGAGAACAACTCTTGGTAAAATTTATAAAAAAATTGTAAGACTTTTTCTTTTGAAGCAAATTAAAAAATGTGGATCTTGACAATTTAGAAATGATCATGACTCTTGGTGTGTGCATTTTGATATAAAATACACTAACATATTTCAATTTTCATAAATATACAATTATATTTTATTTAACATTATCATTTGGATTGCATTAAATCAAGTCAAAGACTGAAATGCAATTGAAATGACAGGTATTTTTTTCTTATATTGATTTTCAGTATCACAATTATTTTTGAAACTCAACAATTCTGCATTAAGTATGACATGCAACTAAATGACAGATACTCATGGAGCGCATACCTTCGCTGCAACTTATAAATGACCTTGATCTTTAATCCGAGTGTTCCAAAAAAATATAACCAAATGGTACCTGAATATTGACCAATCGTCCTACCAAATTTCAGGTCATTTTGTTTTACACTTTTCAAGTTATATGTAAATGAAATTGACCATCACTTTTGAACGTATCACTACCAAAAAATTACAGATGGTTCCTGGACAATGAACAATAGTCCCACTAAATTCCAAATTTTGAGAAAGACTTTTTGAGTTATGCGTATATAAAGATGATAAAAAACAAAATGTCGCTGAACAAACAACCTTCCACAATCTGCGAAAGTAATTATAAGCACAAATTGCGCATATTTCATATCTATTAATATAGGTATAGAACAAATCTCTATTACTTCTGAATAACTTCGATCAATACTTGCAATAATGAACAAGAAATCTTCTTCTTAAATCTCGTTTCCCAAAATGTGTCATCTTTCCTGATTAGGGCCAAAGAAGATATCAAATCATATATTTTAGACCGAACTTTTCACTCTAAACACCCTGTTGAGAACCTACTGAAGGGCAAGTCTGATGCCAGCAGCCACGGTAATTCCAGCTTCAGTAGCATCATCTATCAACGTAGATAAATGATTTGATGAACATTGAAAGGAAGTTGATAAATAATTTAAAATACAGTCGTATTTAAAAATAGTTTTAAAATATATTTTTACATACAATTTAGAGTTTTTCCAGATATGCTTGATAAAAACGCTTCGATAATTAAGACTGAAATTATGATATGTTACGGTAAAATACAGTCAATATTAACCGAAAAGGACAATAAAAGACGATGGGCCCAATAAATTTGTCTACGATTAGGTTACACCTTAAATATATATAAATCATTTGAGCAAAGCCAAATAAATTTGGAAATTCTGAAACAGCAATGAATGGAAATTACATCTGTGTTATTTCGACAACCCTGCATTATTTTACAATTTAATTTCCTATTTCGCATACTGAGTTTTACAATTCAAATTCTCGTTCATTGGAAACGTTGTGAGAGTAACTTGAAACCTAACAGATCTAACGGACAGCTCTTCCCGAACAAAAACGGAAACTAATTAACAAAATAATCGCGTGTGTTTCCAAACAGAAAAGCAATGGTGGTAGCGAAAGAACTACATTGACAGAGTTTAAAAAATCATTATTGGAAGACAACGAAAATATTCGACTAAAGGTGACATAGAAAAGGTCGAGGATTTTTGTCGACTTATTCTCTCCGTTGTAGACAGATGACTTTTTTAACATTCGAATTATTCATTATCATTAAAATTAATATAAAGAGTGTGCTGAACTCAGAAATAAAGCGTCATCTATCGGCAGCTTTACCAAATGGGTAGACTGAGTTTCCTGAGTCACAGGCTCTTTTTATTTATTCAGGCGCGTATACAAGGGGGGGGGGGGCATTTGGGGCAGATGCCCCCCCCTTGAGGTCTGAACTTTTTAAAAATAAATCTACGGATAAATAAAAATTTATGGATTAATCCTCAAAATTGAAGAAATGTCATATATTTGATTATTTTTAATTGCTTTTGACATGGTTGAACTCAGTATTCTATCAAAATCGTCCTTTTTAAATTGCGAAATGGGAGAAATTAAATTGATTCAAGTCGTATTAGGTATAAGCCAATTTGTTCATAGAGAGTGGATTTCTATCACCCTATTAATATTAGCATTGTTCTTCAATTTGAGAAGGAAAGCATCGTCCTGTATAATGTAGTTTGCCAAAACACCTTTTTCTTCAACAGCTTACGCCGAAAATTCATGCTTCATCAAGATAAATGGAAGGGTGGCTAAATCTTACCACTTGAAAAAGTTCACAAGAGTTTGTGGTCTATGCAATGAAACTGGTTCTATCCACAAGAAAATGCAAATAAAAAAAAATAAAAAACACAAACTGCTATTCAGGAGGTGAAGTTCCTTTGAAGAAACCACTAGTTTTTCTCTCAGAAAAGCTTTTCAACATATTTCATCCACACCAAAACCACGTGGTGGAGGAGCGTGATACATTCATTTAGTTTCCGTTTTTGTCATTGAACTTTAGTTCGACCATTAATGAAAACCACATAAATAGCGGATTTGTGAGTGGATTATGCAGCAACCATCAAACATTGCCAATTGAATCGTTTGGACAGACGAGAAGTTAATTTGCCTCCATCAAAAAATACGAATGAAAATCCTCGTAATATCTGGAAAACAAATGATAGGTATGATGCAAAGGTAATGATCTCCGTTGCAATTATTAATGGAATGGTTCCAATTGTTCAAGCATTCCTTAACGAATATGGCAACTTGTTACCAGTTTGGTTTGCTCTATCACATTATTTGGCCCAGCCTGCATTTTCTTCACTTTGGTGGATGCAAGACCACATTGCACAAATGCAGCTCTAGAATTTAATGAAAAGTTTCGAGGTCGAGTGATTAGCAGAATTACGGAAATAAAATTTCTGGTCAGCACACAGTCCACATCTCAACTCTTTGGACTTTCGCATATGGGCTGCTGCACAAACTCGAGTTTATAAGTTTATATATATAAAAAAAACAGATCCCAATGAGTCTCTAATACAATGTGTTCAAATCTCCGTTCAAAAATATAACAATAAGACTCTCAAGAAAATATGCAAGAATGTTCTGAAGCGTGCATCGTTCTGTCTTCACATCGGAGGGGGTCATTTTCAACAACTTGGGTAGGACCTCAGGAGATGTGCCTCATATGATATAAGACAATAAATGTTGAATAATAATAAAAAATCCTATCTTTTCCTACAAAGTGATGCATCTATAATGGTATTTGACTTATTTTTGAGTGCTTTTAATTCGCAATTACAAAAATTACGTTATCTGATGAAACATAGTGTAGCAGTATGGTTTTGATTATTTTTGCTGCAGCCAATAATTGAATATTGTGATTAAGTTAATAACTATCAGTCTATTAGACTTTAAATACAGTACATCCGCTGACACACTGTGTTCCATCAGAAACGACATTTTTAAATTGCAAATTAGAAGCACTTCTAATGCATCAATTGTCATCATAGATACACCATATTGATATAAAAGAAAGTATTATTATTAAACATTTATTTTCCTATGTATGTGGCTATATTTTATGAACCACATATCCTGTGGCCCTACAGAAGTTGTTGAGAATGACCTCCTCCAGCCAGAACGAAGCAAACTTCGAAACATTCTTTCAAATTTCTCAGGGGTCTCCAGGTTATATCTTTCAGCGAAACTTTAAACACTTTGTATAAGAGACACAATGGAATATTCTTTTTCATATAAAAACTCGAGTTTGTGCAGCAGCCAAGAAGTGAAAATCCAAAGGGTTGAGATATTGATTGTGTGCTGGCCAGGAATTTTCCGTTCTTCTGCTAATGAATCGACCTCTAACCTTTTCAATGAGAAATTCTAGAACTGCATTTGTTCAATGTGGTGGAGCGCCGTCTTGCATCCACCAAAGTGAAGAACGAGTTGCAGAATGGTGCAGTATGGCCCAATTAAGGGGTGCTAGTTTGTTATGCGATCTATGAGGTTAATGTGATCTGATAATGCATTAGTATTTTTATTTCAATAATTTTGATAATTTTTCTTTTTAAGTAACTGTGATACAAAACAAACAATATAGACGAGATGATATTGTCACAATGCATTAAAAGTAAAAGAAAAAATCATATATTAATTGCTTATTTGTACTTTATATTCAAATAAGTTTGGTAGGATGTAGTTTATATAACGACATTTTCTTGAAGTATTTCCATAATAAGGCTTTGCATATGTATATGGTATATAATTATTTAAGGAAATAAAATATATATATTTGGCATCTCGTATACCTGTTTGTATCTTTTATATTTGTTAATAAATTCTAAATAGATCGCATGCTAAAGCAGTAAATCATGATCAGATCGCATAGCAAACTAGCACCAAATAATGTTCTGTAGCAATCTGAGATATGAAACACCATTAACCGATGACAAGTTGCCATCATCATCAAGGAATACATGAAAGATTATATCCATTCAATTAATAATGGCAAAAAAGATATTACCTTAGCATCATACCTATCATTTATTCCGTTGCTATTTCAGGGATTTTCATTAGTGTACCTGACGATCCTCCACAACGGAGCTATGGTTAGTGAACTCTGCTGAGAAACTGGGGGTTCTTCATAGAAACTCTTCAACTCCTGAACCACTGTTTCTGTTCTTTTTGGTTTTGTTATAATTTGCTTTTCTTCTGAATAGAACCAGTTTCATTGAATAGACCACGAGGTCTTGTGAACTTTTTCAGGTGGAAAGATTTATCCGCCCTTCTACTTGTCATGGAGTGAAGTATGAATTTTCGGCGTACTGTTGAAGAAGAAGGTGTTTGGCAAACTACAGAGTAAGTACAGGACGATGCATTTCTTTTCAAACTGAAAAACATTTTCAAGGTTAAAGAAAAATGCTAATATCAATAGGATAAAATCCATTCTTTATACTTTATGAACATAATGACGTCCTCCCCATTTCGCAATTTAAAAAATGACGCTTCTGACGGAACACAGTGTAAGCATGTTCAAAGCAATTAAAATAATCAAATAACTGACCAGTCTGGGGAATTATTCGTAGATTTTTTCAGAAACGTTAATTTTTTTGAAAAGTGCCCCCCCCCCCCCCCCCCCCCCCATGACCGAATCCTAGATACGCCCCTGTATTTGTTGTCGTTACAGTAGGAGGTTGTACTACTTCCTCCTGCCAAAATTTTCTTGTTGTGTTCCATACTTTCAATTGAAAGTTTTTACTTAATAAAAGTGAAGTGTTTCTTTATTAAATGTATTGATAGTTTGATCCTTCAGTAGTATTGTAATTCTATTTTAAATAAATTTTTGTACATATATCTTTCAATTTATTTAATGGCATATACCTAGTTACAGTACAACCGCACCCACCTTAAATAATTATTATAAATCTTTAATAGCCATTAATTTAAGTGGTACTTTTTCATATTATATAGTGTAGAATGTTTTAATAGAATAAACCATTAACGTTTATTAATTTAGGATTATATTTTTCGTTTATCTTTACAGTGCAATTCTTTCATAAATATACGTGTAATAGAAACCTATATCTATGTGATCACGGAAATACGACCGTTAACCTATTTTGCTCCTAACAAAACTTTGTAGTGGCACTCTAGAAACGTTGTAAGTCTGCGGTTCATTTATTACATTATATCTAATTCAAATCTTAAATTCTATATCGTCCTTTAATTTAAAATCTTACATTGTCATATATCTATATATTATCCTATAACTATTATTCTATAGTTTTCATTTAAGTTCAATGCTGTAATTGTTTGATTAAATTTTACTGTATTGAGTAGTAATTGTACCTAACTAATTCTAATGATGCTATTTATATTACTATTGCATATAGGTACTAATTCATGCAAATAATTATCTGTATGTAATTTTTCTTCTACATGTTACTAACTAAATGAACATACTCCTTCTAGTATGTTTTCTTGGTCCGTCGTGCCGAGACAGTAACAACGTGTGCCTAGCTCTTCAGATGAGAACGAGGTTCTGTCTAGAAGATTCCTTTTCTGCTGGAGAAAACGAGGTAGAAATAGAAGCAAGATGAGCTATGATTCTTGCTCAAGCGTTTTAAAGAAAAGAATTGCCATTATGCCCTTGGGTAAATTACGAACAGTGTACGAAGAATCTCATGAGGATTTGCATCAGATATTACATGAAAATTCTATAGACATCGACGATACGAAATCCCTTATACGTCTGACAAAGGGGTAGCCGGTAAATTGCTCGAAAACAATTGCTCGAAAAACAATTGCTCGAATGAACAATTGCTCGAATTATCAAATTGCTCGAATGAACAAAACTGCTCGAATTATAAAATTGCACAAACGGTCAAAGAAAAAGATTATGCAGAATGAGTAATAATCAAAATCTTATATAGAATGATTAAGGGTCCCATCCAAGCAAATATGTTTATTGTTTAAATCAACGAGCTTAATGTTTCTTATAATTTTACTGCAAACTCCATAAAATTTGATAGCATATTTCAATTTTATATGCTTTGAAATAATTTTATAATCAAAACTCTTCAAAACCTACTTTACATCCGACTTTCTAATTTCCAGTCTGAAGAAGAAGAATGTACACCATTTGTTTTGATTGTCAACTAGGTATTGAGTTTAATAAATTTATTTAATATTCATGTAAACGTATTAAATTGGATAAACTTATACTTTTGGAAACAATTAATATCTTAAACGAATGTCAAAAACGCATTGTTTATTTAAAAATCTAAATTTGAAATCAAAACAAAGAGTGTACTTAGTAATTTTTCATAAGAAAGAATAGGTATTCAAATATTTCGGGAATTGTTTATATTGGAAATGTTGCATAGGGTCACGCAGGTAAATTACGGCCCACTCGCTAACTGCGGCCTCTAACAACTGAAACATCATAGCTTCAAAACACACGTCAAAGCCTTAATTAATAAGTTATAGCATGCACTGTGCTTCTTTTGATAGCTATGCAACATTTTAATGTAATTTCAATTCAGAATATTTTAGACTCTCTTGAGAGGGCTGCAATTTACCTGCGTGACCCTATCAAAAGAACTGCTATGCATGTAGACTTGTAGAGGCTAAAGTTAATTAGTATTTAGTATGCCGCAATTTACGATACGTATCTAAAAGCTGAGCGGCGCACCACAGTACGGCGCTTCAGATTACAAAGCACCCCTGTACGTTCTAATAGATAAGTAATTTGAATGAAGATTAATGATATGTAGAGTTAATTTGATAGGTAATTGTTGTATCAAATTTATGACTGATGGTACATAAATCCAATGTGTATACTGAACAGTTTAATTCATTGATTGAGATGTTTAATTTGAAATAGAAAAAAAAATTTACCATAGAAAACTGTAATAATTTTAATTTTATATGGTAACTGTTGTAAACTTTCAGTCTTAGGTCTAAATGAAAACATATTAGTAAGCCATTAGGTAGATGTATCAGGGGGCGTGCCGCCCCCCGAACCCCCCTGCCAGGTCATTAGACAATCATGAAATGTGCAGAACAACAAACTAGCGGATACAACAAACTGCATAACAGTCATTTACGTTGAGAAAATAAGACAATTAATAAAAGTACAGTGGTGCGCCGTAATGTGGTGCAACGCTCAGCTTTTAGATACTGTTGCAATTTACCCACTTTACTTTAAGTAAGATTTTAGAATTCCAATGTTTCAATTTTCAATGGTAGACTTAAAACGAATAGACTCAAAAAATACTTATAAATTCTATATACCTATAATAATTTAAGCATCATCATATAAACAGTTTATTTTAAAACTTAGCTACTATTATTTTATGATTTAACTACCATTATATATGCAGTATATTTACGATATAACTACGAATATATGTATATAGGGGGGCGTGCCGCCCCCCGGACCCCCCTGCCAGGTCTTCAAACAATCATGAAGTGTGCAGTAAAACAAACTAGCGGATACAACAAGATACATAACTATACTTTATATTAAAAAATGTAAATTGTTAGTAATTTACGATTATTTTCATACCAATGCCGATAATACACAGTGAAATATTGTCAATTAATTAAAAATCGAATCGGTAATAAGAAAATAGAGACTGCTTAGAGAAACTAATTGCACTACCTATAGATATCTTAAACTAAGCGTTTGTCTAAAAATTGGTATTGATTATAAATTTCTTTAAATGGCTCCTCCTACCATGTGAATTGTCAAAATATCTAATATATGTGCCGGACCTAAAATACACTAATACCCGAATTGATTATTTCTTAATATTTAGGTCAGTTTTCTTTAATTTTTATATTCAATCAGGTTCGTAGCCAACCTTGTTTTGAACTTTTGTGGGTTATTTATTTTTAATATGCGGACTTCATAGAGCTATTTAATCTTCTGACTGCTTCTTCGAAGTCCTTTAAGTTTTTACTTTTACTATTATAACTCCCGGTAAATTTGTCCTTAGGTCCGTCTCAAATTTTCGATACTTTGACATTCTATATTTTTTAATAGAGCCATTTTCAATGTTTTCAGGAATACCATTTGTTGTGGAAATTCTTAGTTTTAGAGATATAGCGCAATTAAGTTTCAGGTTGGTTAGGAGGTCTGGAAAGGTAAATTTGAAGTTTATTTCAGATATAGCATCAGAAATAAGTATTTCGGGGGGCGTGCCGCCCGCCGAACCCCATGCCAGGTCTTTGAACAATCATGAACTGTGCAGTACAGAAAACTAGCAGATACAATAAACTACATTGACTATATCATATCACAACGATTTTAGTGAAAATATACAAAAGGCGGAAATTTTACATTTAGATCAAATGCCTTATGTTATTCCTCTCGGAAATTAATTTGATTACGCTATTTCTGGAAAACGAAGTATTTCCAGAACAAATGGTATTCATAAAAAACGTCTTATAATGCCTCATTTAACCTATGTAAATTGTCGAAATATCGAAAATCCCAGGTCGTAGTTTTGATCATGGAATATCTTTTATAATTATTTTTAACGCTACTTGCAGTTTTAGAGGATAGCGCTAGGGTTATGCTCTCCAACTACGAGGTCTTAGTATTTTGAGTTTGGTAGGTTCGTAGTCTTCATTTACTATCACCTCTTCATTTTCCTCTTCCTTCTGTGAGTGCAACCACCGGTGCTTGTTTCCCTATTCGAAACATTCCTTGGTATGTGACTGAATTCATGGAGTAGCTATCCTGTATCCATGAGAGCTGTCATCGACGATGGTTAGTGACTTTGTCCATGAAGCAACTTTCCTTTCTGACTGCTTCTGTCTGACCCTTTTGACGTCAGCGATAAGGCCTTTGGTTCCGAAGCAGACGTCAAACCGTTATTAAATTATACGGCAATTTACAAACGTCACCCTAGGTAGAATTCCAATGTTTTAATTTTCAAAAGTACACTTTTGAGAGACTCAATAAAGACTTTATAGATCACGTCATCATTTCACAATTTTTTTCAGAGATTAATTATAATAATTTAATCAATATCTCTTAAAACAGACTCAGAATTGAGAACCGTTGATCTCGCTTTCCACGCTCTCAATGGTAAGTAACTTTAGCTTAATGCCAAACCTTATTTAAAATCTACCTGCAGATTTAGATGGTAGTGGTATGGTTATGCTCTTCGACAATGAGGTCTTAGATTTTTGATAGGTAGGCACCTTTACAATCAGTCTATCACCTCTTTATTTTCCTCTTCCTTCAGCGAGTGCATTCACCGGTGCTTGTATCTGTTCATAAATTTCTTCATTAAGTCACTTTATTCACATGGTAGCTTTTTCACATCCATGAGCTCGTCACCAACTGGTTGTAAATGTCATTGTTCATGTTGCCACTTTATTATCCCAATTATTTTATTTTATTTGACGTTAACCAGTGTCAGACGCTAAACTCACCTAAAATTAATTAATATTTGTTTACGATTCAAGACTATTGTATACTATAAATATACTAATAGATTTAATGCGCTACAAGTGCATTAAATGGACTATATTATGTAAAATGTTCAACCATGGTAATCATGATTGGTGGTTAGGTATATGCGACTTGGTTCATGAGGCCACTATCTTTTTTCATACCTTCTAATATTTTTTATTTAATCATTTAGCAGTGCAGGCTGGTTCAACAGAGTACTAAATTAAAATTAACTGTTTTCAGGCTAATCAATGTTAGGTCAACATTTTCATGTTTCAAGTTAGTAAACGCATCTGATATTAATTCTCATGATTTTGTTGTAGATTAACGATTGGATATCAAAATTTTAGATGTCTACTCCAGGTGAACTTGCGCCCCAGGTACCACTAACAAAGGGATCTATGTTAGGGGTATCTCTCCCTAGTGGATCAGTGTCAGAGGTATCTCCCTTTGTTGGATCTGCGTCCCAGGTGCCTCCCCTTGTTGGATCTGCGTCCCAGGTGCCTCCTCTTGTTGGATCTGCTTCCCAGGTGCCTCCCCTTGTTGGATCTGCGTCCCAGGTGCCTCCCCTTGTTGGATCTGCGTCCCAGGTGCCTCTCCTTGTTGGATCTGCGTCCCAGGTGCCTCTCCTTGTTGGATCTGCGTCCCAGGTGCCTCCCCTTGTTGGATCTGCGTCCCAGGTGCCTCCCCTTGTTGGATCTGCGTCCCAGGTGCCTCCCCTTGTTGGATCTGCGTCCCAGGTGCCTCCCCTTGTTGGATCTGCGTCCCAGGTGCCTCCCCTTGTTGGATCTGCGTCCCAGGTGCCTCCCCTTGTTGGATCTGCGTCCCAGGTGCCTCCCCTTGTTGCATCTGCGTCCCAGGTGCCTCTCCTTGTTGGATCTGCGTCCCAGGTGCCTCTCCTTGTTGGATCTGCGTCCCAGGTGCCTCCCCTTGTTGGATCTGCGTCCCAGGTGCCTCCCCTTGTTGGATCTGCGTCCCAGGTGCCTCTCCTTGTTGGATCTGCGTCCCAGGTGCCTCCCCTTGTTGGATCTGCGTCCCAGGTGCCTCCCCTTGTTGGATCTGCGTCCCAGGTGCCTCCCCTTGTTGAATCTGCGTCCCAGGTGCCTCCCCTTGTTGGGTCTGCGTCCCAGCTGCCTTCCCTTGTTGGGTTTCTCACCCTGGTGGATATGCAACCCAGATGCCTGGTGAAACCTCCCTGATAGCTGAATTTGACCCAAAACAAGATGTCCAGCAGGTAAATATTTAAATCAAGAAATAATTTATACATAATATAGTTATGCAACATTTTATTTTTAATGACTGGAAATATGTCTCGGTTTAATCCAAATATTTCTGTTGAATTAAAATTCAATTACATTTTCTCTAATAGTAATAGCTTTAACAATTAATGATATATATATTAAATTTCCCAATAATTTCAGGTTCAAGACGTGAGGGATGAATTGCAATTAAGAAATGTAAGTGTTGATTTACTAAACAATCTCCCGACACCTCTTGATGGCAGTGGCTGCATGGCACTCGGTGACTCGCTCTCATCTAGAATAGGCTACAGTGAACTCATAAAGATATTTGCCTCACAGGTGAAAGAAGCTGAGGACATTTTCTCTTATCAAATTATGAAGGCAAAAGAGCATTTTATCAGGAATGTGACAGAGTGCAAGAAAATGAACGGTATCATGAGAGACATGTCCAATGAAAACAGTTTCAGCAAACAGGATACGAATGAAACAACCCTAATACTAAGGCAAAAGGATGGTACCAAAAAAATAGATTGTCCTTATCATAACTGTAATGTAAAAACCTTCCGGTTAAGAAGACATCTAAAAACTATTCATTCAGAGTTAACAATTGACGACATGAATTATTTAGTTAAAATGTCTCTTGCAATGGCAACCAATGCATCGCCTAGTCAGAAAGATTGCAGTGTATCCCCAGTTACAACACCTACTACTGACATTAAAGGTGACAGAAGAACGAACCTTGTGTCTCGCAGGTATAACTGGAAGAGATGTTCAATTTGCCAGACATTGCAATCTAACATGACAACGCACTTGAATTCAACTCATAAAATATTTAAGGAAAACAATGAGACTGACTACAATTCTTATATAAAAAATTCAGAAGTAATTCCTAGATGCTACCTAAAAATAGTAAATGGCCGGATGATTATGATGGAAGGGGAAGAATTAGAAAAAGTTGAGAACGAGAAGAAGGACCGTATAAACGAACAACTGAACTTAAATATAAACCTGAAAAATATTAGAGATAGAAGAGAAGAAGCATTCTTGAAGAAGAATCTGGATACGAATGACGATGAAAACGCACTTTACGTGCAACAATGGAAAGAAGCAGACTCTGAATATAAGTCCCTACACTATAAAGACAACCGAACATACTCAGAAAAAATGACTATTTGGAAAAAGTCTTTTTTAAAGCACCTAACTAGTCGCCAATACATTAATCCTAATCGGCTCTGCAACTCTGTATTGAATATACTTCTCAACTACGAAGAGAAAAGTCAGACATCATTGAAGAGTGAGGACTTGTTCGACACGGAGAAGATTAGAGATATTTTATCTCACTTCACGACATCGACAAGTTTGACTACAATTCTTATATTAAAAATTCAGAAGTAATTCCTAGATGCTACCTAAAAATAGTAAATGGCCGGATGATTATGATGGAAGGGGAAGAATTAGAAAAAGTTGAGAACGAGAAGAAGGACCGTATAAACGAACAACTGAACTTAAATATAAACCTGAAAAATATTAGAGATAGAAGAGAAGAAGCATTCTTGAAGAAGAATCTGGATACGAATGACGATGAAAAAGCACTTTACGTGCAACAATGGAAAGAAGCAGACTCTGAATATAAGTCCCTACGCTATAAAGACAACCGAACATACTCAGAAAAAATGACTATTTGGAAAAAGTCTTTTTCAAAGCACCTAACTAGTCGCCAATACATTAATCCTAATCGGCTCTGCAACTCTGTATTGAATATACTTTTCAACTACGAAGAGAAAAGTCAGACATCATTGAAGAGTGAGGACTTGTTCGACACGGAGAAGATTAGAGATATTTTATCTCACTTCACGACATCGACAAGTTCAACAGCAACTAGTAAACAGAAGTATCTGGGTACCTTCAAACTGTTCGTAAAGTTTATTTATCTTGATGTGGACAGTCCTGAAGCAACTGACTCGATGCCGTGTGACGAACTACTATCCATAGATTTTCGGCTGAAACAGATCCAGCAAGAAATTAATAATTTCAACTCTATTCTCTCCAAAAGTAAAGAATCTGACCTGATAGTAACAAGAGAGAAAGCGAAAAACAAACTGGTTGGAAAAGACGATATGGATGATTTGCTACTTCGAATCAGTGACTCTCTCACCACCATTTTTAGAGAAACATGCGAAAAGGGAAGAGAAATAAAAGATATGGAAGAAAAATTAACGCTAAGGGATAAATTAATTGCAGTGGCTATAGTAAGGTTGTCACGGAGATCAAAAGAATTGATCTGCATGAAGCTCGATGAAGTAGAAAAGGCAGATTTAAAGAAAGTATCTAATGTACAGTATAGAATAATTAGTGTTCATGAGCATAAGAATACAAAGAAGGGAGTTCCTGCAACTGTTGCACATACAGAAACTGAGTTCCAAGTTCTATTATATTACATAAAAACTATTCGCAAATCATTAATTAATGACTATGATACTCCTTACGTATTCACCCATCAATTAACTCAGTCTCGAACCCAACCAGAACTGTCGTATGTAAGTCTCTTCAACATCTTGAAAAAGTTCAAGACTAAATCAGGCAAGACTATCAGCTCCAGATCCATCAGAGGCTCCACTGTCACGGATTCACGAAGAAAGGACATCACAGAAGAGAAAAAGAGGGATTTAGCAATATCAATGGGTCACACGATGAACGTTCAAGAGAGGAATTATAATTTCGAAGGAACATGTGAGGCCAGTCTGAGAGTTATTGCAAATTCCGTTGAGCCTCAGCCTTCAACCTCCAACTGTAAACCAGGTACAGAATCAAACATCGTAAATCTACGGGACTCATTAGATATTGCCTTTTCTGAAATGTTTTCCGACACGGGATTCCCTTCCAGAAAACAATTCGGCTTCATTCGTCAATGATGTCTCCAATTCATTTTTAATGGATGCTGATAAATCTATGAAAACGTCAACAGCTAGCAAGAAGAGGAGAAGCATTTCTAATGATGAAACTATCATAAATCATAGAAGCAAGAAAGTAAAACATACTTTGGATGGTAATTATCTTGCTGCAATGTTGAGGGATGCCATCAGAGCTGTAAATGGAACCGATGCAACTTTTAGAACATCAAAAGGAAATCTTACCATCAAACCTATTAAGCACTTGCTCTCGTCCAATCTACTATCAAATTTCACAATGGCTGAAATCAAGAAATATTTGGCCATCGTGCTCAAAGGATAAAATTAAAAAGGTCTCTCTTTAATATTCATAATTTTGTAATCATTTAGTATTGTGTTGCGCATTCATATTCATGCTCCTGATGAGCTATCATGGGCTACCATATGTTGGGTTATGGTGTCTCACTTTCATTTCTTTTTTACTTTTTGTAACTAAATATAGTAGATACATTATATCTATACGGAAGTAGTCTGTGCTAATTTATTGTAAATCTTAATCTCTGATATAAATTAAAAGGAATTCTTTTGAACCAAACTGTATTTTTTTAATCCATTCAACAATAATCATCTACCATTGAGATAAATTTTTTAGTCTGACAAATTGGTTATATTTTAGCCTAGAGATTTAAAGATCCTTGAATTTGAACAAACTAAACATCCAGCACTGGTAAATAGTCATACAAAAATGGTCGTAAAAAATATGGCTATTTGGTCTTACAAACTGCCTCAGAAATTTCTAATCCGTACATTTTACTACATTTTAGGAAAATTTCAAGTTAGTTTATCTAACGGGCCGGACCCGTACCTAACGAATTTCACTAATTTATCAGACATGGTTGAACCGGACGTCAAGCTATAGTAATATTGTTTACCTAAATTCTTTGACTAGCAATTAATTTATTGACTAGCAATTGATTTAGAGTAAAAATTCGACTTGGACTTGAAAACATTAGAGATTCCATTGTGCAGGACACTTCAATTAGATGCAAATAAAGAAAAGCATTTATTAGTAAAATATATCGATAGGGACAATATATTTAAGGCTAATTGATATGGTGAATATGAGATGATTAAAAGAATAATTATATCATTTTTTTTTATTCAATTGCCTCAAAAGAAAAAGAAATCATCTATATTAATTACTGTATAGAATCAGAATATAACAAAGATATTCAAAATGGAAAGACTCTTTGTACCTGAAGTAACATGAAAAACGCGTTGATATCCTAGTGCGAAATTAAACATTAGTCTTCATAAAAACTACAAAGAAACAACAGGTATTATGTAATGTGAAATTAATGGGTATAGGTTAATAACATAAATTTGAGGCTCAGCCTTTCAACTCCTTCATAATCATGTACCGAATCGCTTTGGTAGTGTATGTCTTCACCAAATACTCTGGAAGACATTTAACTACATTTACAATTGATACCCGACCCGTTTTGCTGTAAAGAGATGAAACAGTGTTGTTTTTTCTCATTCTTCTTATAATATGATTTATTTTTTCTTCTATTGTCTCCTCCCGTGAATCTTTTTTCCTCCGCTTAGTAGTGCGACCCACTTCTTCCTCTGACCCTTCTTCATCCGACTCTTCTTCATCTGTTTCGTCAGATTTATCAGAATATTCCGACGTCTCAGCTGCATCAAAATTAAGGATTTCTTCATCAACAAATTCTTCGGACGTTTCCTTTTCAATATTTTCATTTGGTGGATCATGAAGGCTGAAAGAGAAATAAAAATTAGAATCAAAACATTATTAATTATTAGGTAAATATTTGGATGCTTTAATTAATATGAAAAAGTTCTTACCCAATATTTGATCGAGAAGAGGAAACAGATTGTGCTTCATCAAAGCAATTTGGGGAGACATTTTTCTTCGGGGTAGATTCATTCCCATTATGCCTTGTAGGGAAATCCTTGCTGCAGCACGGCTCTTGGTCTCTAGTACTGGGTTCAGATAAGCTAAATATACTGAGATCGGTGAGGTTACTGTGAGATAAAGTACTTTTGACTGAGTGGGAGGTTTTGGTGAAATCATAGTACTCATCAGCAGTTTTCCTAGAATGTCCCATTGTTTTTGCTATATTATTTAATGTCGATTCGGAAAGATTTTTCTCTCGGCTGAGAGTGATTGTGCTCCCTCTTACTACTCTAGTTGAAACTTTCTTTCCTGATGCTGTTGGCAACTTCTTTAGAATTTTTAATACTCCAGAGAGACTTAGTTCCTCATCTAGTTTAGAGTTCACTTTTGGGAATGAGGGAAAGGCAATGTTACAAAATTTGTTTTTAGTTATGAACGATCGCAAATCACGGACAAACAGTTGAAGAACACTGTATTCTATTTTGTGATATAAAACAGGAGCAGTAGTACCGTTGTGTAAATTTTTATTCTCCATAACATTTACTTGAAAATACTTCTCTCCTTGTATTTCTATCTCTTCAGCTTCTTCAATTTCTTGTGTTGTCATCCGCGTCATTTCCATTGTCCTTCTTGCTACTCTAACAGTGCCGACGGTCATCAGTGAATTTCGCACAGAGGCCACCTGTTTTTTAGAGTAATGAAGGTGTTTACTTTCATTCATATCTTTAAAGACATCACGTAAATGAGAATGCAAACCATTCAAAACGTCAATCAGTTCAGTTTCACTTAGAAGTTTTTTTTGTGCCTTTTGTTTGGACAGGATCATTTCCTTCCCTTTTAACAGATTCAACACATTCATCTCATTCTTGATCTCGTGCCTCACCTCTTCATAATTGAAACCTCTTCGGAGCACATCCAGCTGATGCTCTTCACAGTTAGATCTGAATGGACTATCTATGTCCTTCATCAAGAATTGCACGAACAAATTGAACTGTTCCAAGTATTTTGCTTTCGATGTGTTAGCGATCGGTTTTTCTCTGAATATTTCGAGCATGTGCCGTATCCTTTTGCTGTCGTACAAATCATTTGGAGAAAGAGGAGAACCTATTACCTCTTCATAGGGTAACATTACATCCACAACCATTCTAACAATCCTTTGTGGATGTTTTTTGTTAGCCTTTACTAATGATGACATGTAAGCATCCTTCCACTGTGCTAGTTCTTCAGAGTATACTCTGCAATCTTTATAAACCATAGAATTATAAATTTCCTGAACTCCTGTTTAATTTTCATAGTAATGTAGGATTCTTTGGTTTCGGCTTATGTTTTTAAGTTCACTATTTTGAGAACGAACAGTATCAGAATTCTCACGAATAGCTTTAGCCATCTCTTCACCTTCCAATTTAACAAACTTACTATCTACTTTTTTAACGTAGCACTTTGGAACAACTGGTGCATTGCGTACGAGATTTTCATAATAGCCATCGTTGTTGTCAACCACTTCATGGTCCTTCTTTAGATGAATTGTCATATTCTTTTGAAGGGAACCACATAGTAAACATTCTTTATGGTTATCGCTACGTTTTACGAGCCCTCTTCTTGAGATTTTACCTTTACGTTTCTTATCTACAGTCCTCATTGCTACTTCCCCTTCCTTGCCATCTTTCTTTTTCTTGTTCCTTTCCATAATTTTGGCCATATTAGTTGCATAATCGATTTGCTTCGGAGTTAAACCAATGTGAGTGTCTGTCAAGTGCCTTCGAATTTTGAAAGTTCGGGTAGAGCAATGTTGCATTGGACATGGCAGCTTATGGGTTCCATCTTTTCCTATCACTATATCGTCGCAACCTTCATCGTTTGAGTTGTCGATTTCGTCTGCTCCCAAAATCCTGTCACTTGTCTTACAATATATGTAATTACTTAGTAATTCATTTATAGTTTTTTCAGTGTTTTCTTTAAATTCCATTTCTATTGCAATCAATTTCTTTGCAATTTTGTCCATCAGTTGTGCGGTGGTTAGTCGTTTTGTATAAGTGTAGAATGAGTTTTCAATCACCGCTAATTTATCAATTGATAACGGCAAAGCTAGTTCCGTTAAATCTTTAAATACACCTCTCTTCACTAACTCTTGTCTGACTTCTATGACCTGAAAAGAAAATCATTCCTAAGTAAACCTTTAGCTATATCAATAATTATTATGTAAACTAATCTAAAAGAAAACATGTGAATTGAGAATGTTAAGCTTTAGAGCTTCTTTAACTAAATTAATATTAAAATGTTCCATATTGAAAGTCGAATAATTCATTTTATGATTTATTATTTCTACGAGTGTTCTGTAGCTATAATTTATATTAGTGCTCTGTGGTAGGAGGACAAGGTTAGTTAGTGTGCCGCAATTTACCTACCTTACCATATTATAGTATGTACTTCTATAACTCCCTATTCTTGAAAATTAGATAAATGATTCAAGTTATCAAAAATATTAATTGATAAATTACAGTGGGGTACGTTTTAAAAATAATAACAATATTTAATTGAAGTGCACTTATTCGAGAGTGATAAGATATCAATTATTTAAGAAAGTCATGTAGTGGCTTCATTAGGTTAGATTAGTTAAATATTACTTTCAATACTTACATTTAACTGTAAATCAGATTCTTCCTCAGCTGCAGATGTGTCCATAGCTTGTTCTGTCTGATTCTCATCGTCGGACATTTTGATTTATAGTTCTATATTTTAATAATGTCTAAAAAAATATATTTAGAATTATTGTTCATAACAGACCGGATTTCATATTGTTCGAGTGAAATTTTATTTTGTTCATATGCTAGTTTTAATATACTTTACAAGTAGATACTTATAACAATAGAATTATAAATTCTAAGATAGTAGCTACCACGCAAGATAAATGCAAATTTACAATTATTTAGAAATTAAATAATCCACTAGCATTTCGATCAAACTTTTCCTATATACCTATCCATATATTTAATGGAAAATCGAGATCTGAAAAACGTTTGAAGTAAATTTTTGAATGTTGAAGAAAATAGGGTAAGTTATGAATTATCTGACAGTCCTACATTTTCGGTAATAGAAGTTAGATATTAAATTAGTTTTTAATTATAGGATCAAAAATTCAGAGCAACCAGATAAATCGTAACTTACCCAACATATCTGTTCTTTAAAATCTAAATCCAGATGATACACGATATTTAATTGATTTATCAGTTACTGAAAATTATAATACACTTTTAAGAAACTATACCACCAAGCAACCACCACTATCTTTTCAAAAGAAACTGAGTGAAGTATGTGGCACCTTACCATTCCTAGACAGACTCACTAAAATAATGAGATCACAGGAACATCAGAACCTCTGAAGTAACTGACCCTAAGCAGGCGCCGCGTGCCGCAATCATCAGAAGAAAAAGAACACAACCGGACATTTTATTTTGGAGCTGAGCGCAAAAAAAATCTTTTTGATTCAGAGAACATCACATATCAACGAAATGAAAACTTTTTTTGAGGTTTTTTGTTGCTCTGTCGATAGAACGGTTCCAGTTACCTTGAATGGAGTTGTTAGTAATGATTGTTAAGCACTCTCCGTCATTATTTTTGCAGTAATGTACTGAAAAAAGTTCGGCGAGCATAGTATTACTGTACCGCCAACCCAGCCCATAACAGGACAAATTACGTACCGAGATGAATTTTGGGGATAAACAGAGAGTCGGAGTAACACTTCCATGATTGAAGATTTGAATGGGATATTTGTTACTCATGGAACTACGTTCAATATAAAAATTGTAGTGTCAGAATGTGATCAGAGAAGATACCTATTGAATGAATTCATATCTTGTACTATTGTAAATAGATTTATATACTTAAAGGTCCCCTCCAAGCAAATATTTTATTGCTTTATTTAACGAGGCTAATGTTCCTTATCATTTTGCTGCAAACCGCATCGAATTTGGTAGCGCATTTTTAATTTTATATGCTTTTAAAGATTTTTAAAATCAAAACTCTACAAAACCTATTTTACTTCCGACTTACTAATTTAAGAAATTTTCAGCCTGAAGAAAAAGAATGTACACCATTTGTTTTGATTGTCAACTAGGTATTAGGTTTAATAAATCCATTTAATATTCGTGTAAAGGTAAAAAATTGAATGAACTTATAATAGAACCGTTTATATACTTTAGGAAACGATTAATATCTAAAATAATTTAAATAAAGGCCGAAAACGAATGGTTTGTTTATAGAATTCAAATTTGTAATCAAAACAAAGAGTGTACAATCTTCTTCTTGAGCATCAGATTAGTGATTCGCTTAATTGTTGCTCACAGAGTATTAAAAAACTTTAAAAACAAATTATAAAATATATATTGAAGAGAATTGTATGCGGCTTGCAGAATAATGATCGTACACCTTAGTTCTATAATATTATGTTATAAACTCATTTTTTCCCCGGAGCCTGGAGAGAACCTTTAAATACATTGAAGACGTAATACTGGAATGAAAGGAAAATGTCATTGTTAATATACTTATGAATGCTCTGCGCCATTTACGATTTGCACAATCTCGATTATGCGCTGCGCATTTTTTAATCATTTAAACCTCCTAATGCCTACCTTGCTTTAATATCTTCATCTTATTCATTCTTTTATCGATTTCTAATATTATAATATATACATTATTGTTATATATTTTTCTTTATATAAAAATATATTTAGATTACTTTGAAAAAGTCAATAAAAAAATGACAAGAAATAAAGGACGATTACCTTGAAACTCTCAACATAAGTGGCCGTTATGTAGTTTGTTGAATCCGCTAGTTTGCTGTACTGCACACATCATTATTGTTTAATTACCTGGCAGGGGGGTTCGGGGGGCGGCACGCCCCCCCGATACACATTTGTTAGCATTCGATCTCATAATAATTGAAAATGAATTTATGTCCTAATAATTTGATCCTGCATTTAATACAGGGTGGGGCGTAAGTTTGGAAGCAAATGAAAGTGCATATTATAATCCAACGAAAAATGTATTTAATAATTCACAGTTATGTATTATTACATAAGGGTTTCAAGAATTCAAAAAACATAAATTTATTCAAAATGTTCTCCCTTGTTTTTAATAACAGCCTCAAATCTCCTCCAAACTCCTCCTACTGCGGCACGCAACTGTTCTTGTGAAATTTCCTTCCAAGATCTCTGGAGCGAACGCTTTAAATCATCCACACTGCGATGGAATTTACCACAGGCCTTTGATTCAAGAATGGACCATACCGAAAAGTCCATAGGATTAACATCTGGGGAGCAGGGAGGCCACATTTCTTTGGACCAAAACCGTGGAAGATGGTCATGGCACCAGTTTTGAGTGACATTTGCAGTATGTGAAGTCGCGCCGTCTTGCTGAAATGTCCTTAGTGTGTCATTACCGAAGTGATCCTTAGCTGACTCCAACATTGGCGTCAAAATATTCTCAATATAACATTTAGCATTGATTTTGGCGCCTTGTTCCACAAAAATTAAAGGAGATCTCCAAGTTTCTGGAACGGCGGCGCAGACCATTACTGAAGCAGGTTTCATGGTTCTGTGGACAGTTTTTTTGTTGTATGGGATGTCTTTTGCACTTTTACCAATTATTCTGTCATTCCTCCGGTTGTGAGCCATTTCCACTGTGAAATTTTTTTCGTCAGACCAAACAATTTCACCAGCCGTGCCAGACTTCAATTCTCTCAGAAGTGCTTTGCTTTTCTCCAATCTCTTTTTCTTTACAGCTTCTGACAGGGTCTGTCTCTTTTGGAGGGTGAAAGAGGACGTCTTTAGGTCTTCTTTGACAACTCTTCTCTTTGTTCTGGGACTCACATTAGCTGTTTTGGCTAACAATCGTATTGACCTTTTCGGGTTCCTCCTGATATTCTCTCGGGCACATTTTATCAGTTGTTTGGTGCTTTGTGACCGTGGTCTACCACTTCTTGGACGATCAGTCAAGTCTCCTCTCTCATTAAAACACTTCACACACTTCCAAACAGTCGATCTCGCTATTGAGAGAGTCTTTGAAATGACGGAATCTGACATCCCGGCACAGTTTAGAGCAATAATGGCTTCTCTTTTGTCTGACATTTTTGAATTGACTAAATTTTTGTAAAAAATAACACTGCCACGTCATAATGTAGAGTCTCTACTATACTTCAAACCCTATCACCTACTTAAGAACTTATTTTTATGAATTATATCAATGTTTGAAAAATTGCTTCCAAACTTACGCCCCACCCTGTATATTGAAAATATATGTATATGAATTATTAGTTACATTGTTAGCCTCTATATAATTTAAGTTCAAGTTTTTATTTAACGTAAAGGGTAATTTCATTCTACACCTAAAATTTTATTTCAAGTTACTAAAGTCATTGTTGACTCATTTATGAACGATAAATAAATTACGACCTACATGCGCACATAACTCCTGATTGCAAATTAAAATCAGGTGCTAGTGGTTTCTCTGTTCAGTATTAAGTGTTAAGTACTGCAGTGATGACTAATGATATTACCTTCAGTCAAGTAAGCCGATGGGCATTCACTCTGAACAATTATTTAAGTGAGTTCAACTATCGATCTCACTTTGAGACGCACGAGTTCAAAGTACGTAGGTGTGTTTTCGGTCGGGAAGTAGGACAAGAAAGTGGAGTTCCGCATCTACAAGGTTATGTGGAATTCTGGAGAAGTGTTAGAGGAGCTCATGTAAAGCGAGTTCTCCCTAATGCTCATTGGGAGCCTGCAAGGACCTCTTCGTTGATAAATTATAATTATTGCATTAAAGGTAAGTCTCTTATAATAATAGTTTGTTGAATTATTTCAAATGTTTTGTCAATTATACTAATGAAAATAATATTTGGTATATCTAGTACAGTTAATTCCGGGTTATGGAACTATTCATCACTTTAACTAATTATCAATGAATTTGTCTAACAACATGTTATTCCGCATATAAAGTTTGCATATTAGAGATTATTTTTTTAAATTGTTGCATAATTTATCATCCATGAACTAGTCTAACTAGATGTAATTCCGTTGATCATTTATTGTAGTGGTAGTGTTTTAAAAGTCGTCGGATACTATATTTATATTGAATTCCACGAATTTTATTTTAGGCAATGACTTTGATATTATTGGCGACTTCTCCTCTGAAGAAAGGGGGTTCAGTGGTACTAATAATGGTGGAAATAGGATATGCTCCCACTCCATGGTTATAAGAGGATTAATTGATTCTAAATGTGCGAATCAAGTTCGTGTAAGCAAGGAATATTCCCAAAACTATGCATACTTTGAGAGGACTGCAAACATGGTAAAAGAGTTGCAGTTGATGAATAAGAAATTTCAAGAATGGAAAAAGAAACTTCTTATGCAATGGCAATTTAAAATTCTGGATAGAGTAATGAATCAGAACTGCAGATCAATCCTATGGGTGGTCGATAGGCAGGGTAATACTGGGAAGACATTTCTCGATATGTTCCTGTGCTTCCTTTTCAATTTCAAATACTTGAATGGAGTTATCAACACCCGGGATTTAGTTTCCCTCATAGATGAGAAAATCGATGGAGTAGTTCTAGATGTTTGCAGATCTTCAGTGAACCAATTCGATTATGCGGCCCTTGAAACCTTGAAGAACGGTATGCTGGATAGTGGAAAGTATAGAGGACAAACTAAGTGTTTCACCTCTCTGAAAGTAGTTTGTTTCTCTAACCACTTTCCTTCTGATGGATCATTGTCTGTTGATCGCTGGGACATTGTGTGCTTAGGCGAAGGAGAATTTTCCGATCTAGATAGAACTCCTATCATCAGGCCTAATGCACGATACCCATTCAAAGTCAATAATGGAATTCCCAACCTTGATGATGCTTTCAGCCTATTTGATTTCCTCGAAGAGAACCTTGGTGAACTACCAGTTAATGAACATGAAGTGACACGTGTAGACAGAGATGTTTCAATTTTCGATGCTTCAAGGACAGAGCGTCAGGTAGTGATGCATCCAGCTCAGCCACCACAACGCGGTGAATCTCAAGTACCTGGTCCTTCACACATACTGCATGTAAACGGTAACTATCAAAAACTAGCAGAGTGTGCGCCATTCACCCAAACCGTAAGTCCTTTTTATTAACATGCCAATTGTTGTTCAAAACGTGATAACACTTAAATACTTACACAAAATTTATAAATTTGCTTAGGGTCCAAATACAAGAAAGGATGTCCTTGTACCACCAAAAATTCTGCAGCGGAAACTAATCCATCTAGTAAGTTTCTTCATAAGATTAAATCTTGTCAATATCCTATATAAATTGAACCATTGATGTTTATATTTTTCTTATAGCTAGGCAACAAGACTTACTATGTTGGCTATAACCGGCAACAAATGGATTTCCTAATAGAGGAACCACTGCACTTGAGAATGTTCAATCAACTAGAGTGGAAGCTCAAACCACTATGGAGCAGGTAGAGGCAGTGGCAACAGATGTTCCCCTTGCACCTTCCACTGTAGAGGAGATCCCTTTGAATAATTCAGGAGATTTCGTTTCCGGTCAAGGTGAATATATGATATTATTATAATGTCTTTTCCATTAAAATGTAGTCATTTTAATATCATGCGTTCCTTAGATTAATTTGTATTTCTGATCAAATTAACTTTTTAAACAGGATTCAGAAACAAGAGGAAGTCAAAACTTTCCATCGACTGCAAGACTAAAAACAACAGTGAGTATTAAAATATTTGAATATTAAGATAACTGCAATTTCTATTTTCATTTTATCATTAAGTTGCGCGTTTCAGCACCTAGATCTTCAATTTCCAAATTAACGTTCCAGAAGCAGCAGTTCCCTCTTCGCAGTGGATTGACGAATCGAGTGACGATGATTGTTTCGACCTAAGCATCCGCAGACACTCTCAGAATAATAAAAAGAAAAAAGAAAATTGCGTTCTTATTAAATCCTCTGTCATATAGCAAGGGTAGAAGATAGGGAACTTAAGAAACACATTATGACTATCGTAAAACAATATGATAGATAAAAAAACTTAAATTAGGTCTATATAATAAATTAACTAATTAATTAATAGTTAGGTCAATCTGGTAAATTCATAAGTTATGTTCGTAAATTAAATAGTTAGGACAATCTGGTAAAATAATATGATATGTTCGTAAAATAAATTGTTAGGACAATCTGGTAAATTAATAAGTTATGTTCGTAAATTAAATAGTTAGGACAATCTGGTAAAATAATATGATATGTTCGTAAAATAAATTGTTAGGACAATCTGGTAAATTAATAAGTTATGTTCGTAAATTAAATAGTTAGGACAATCTGGTAAAATAATATGATATGTTCGTAAAATAAATTGTTAGGACAATCTGGTAAATTAATAAGTTATGTTCGTAAATTAAATAGTCAGGACAATCTGGTAAATTAATAAGTTATGTTCGTAAATTAAATAGTTAGGACAATCTGGTAAAATAATATGATATGTTCGTAAAATAAATAGTCATGACAATCTGGAGTAAAATAATAGGATATATGAGTAAAACAAATAGTTCGGTCATTTTAGTAAAAGTATAAGTTATATTCGTAAAATAAATGATTATGTCAACATAGAGTAAAATAGTAAGGTAGATAAGTAAATTATATGATTATTTTACAGCAACTTAAATGGTTTCGAGAGATTTGTTAGATTCATAATATTCAATGTATTATTAGAAAGGCATAAGTAATATGATTAATTTATTATCACTATTAGCTTTGATCAATATTTCAAAAATATAAAAGTCACTAAAAATATCAAAGTGATTTGAGTATGGAAATGATTAAAAATATTGAACCGGACATTGCAGTAAAGAGGCTAACGAAGTTTTTGTCCGGACCGTACTCACTTTACTTATTTATTGAGGTAAATTGCTTCGAATAAAGTGTACGAGATCTTTATTCTGATGATTCTTAAGTAGACAAATTATTATTCTTGCTTTGAGAATTTTATTACCTAAATTGACAATCTGCCAAATGAAAATGAGAGAGTACGGCTAGTCTTGTGCTGCCAACTAAAGTATTTAGCAAGTCCGGGTACTGTGAATTAAATGATTTAGTATGGTGATTCTCTTTTATGTAACATGTTGGGGTCCGGTTTATGCACATAAAAATTCTTGTTTAGCCTGACAAGTTCATCAAAATTGATTGATCAAAATTTACCTACTCCATTATCAAACACGCAAATCCATCAATGATAAGTGAAATTCTGAACATATTTAACAAAATATACTAGTCTGGTAGATTTCCAAAGATGTGGTCATTAGCTGTTATTGTTTCAATTTTGAAACCGGGTAAAAATCCAGCAAATACTGGTAGCTACAGGCTCATTTTTCTCACTGTATGTGCAAACTTCTTGAGAAAATGGTAAACTGAAGTCTTGTTTGGTACTTGGAAGATAAAAATCTCATTAATAAACAATAAAGCGGGTTTCGACGGAATAGAAGTTCTACTGATAATAAAGTAGAAAGTAACACTGCCATATGTGCGGTTAGAGAAAACAGAAACCACTTCATTGGAGTATTCTTTGATTTAAAAAAGGCATATGATACCGCCTGGAAACACGGTATCATGATGAAGCTACATCAGTTCGGGTTGAGAGGCAACCTACCGTTGTTCATTCATGGGTTTCTTTCAAATAGGCGAATGGTGGTACGTGTCGGTGCAACCAACTCAAATGAATACCCAACTCAAGAAGGAATACCTCAAGGGAGTGTTCTGAGCTGCACCCTCTTCATGATTGCCATAAATGATATCTGCAAAAACCTGCCTAATATAGTTGTTCAACCTTGTATGTAGACGATTTTGCTCTGTTCGCAGAGGGTTCTAATACCAACAGCATTGAACGACGTTTACAGCTGGCAATCAACCGATTGGAAGAATGGAGTCATAAAAGTGGGTTTACCTTCTCGCCAGAAAAAAACCCACTCGCTCCATGTTTGTAGAAAACATCATTGTCCAAAAACAGCAGCTAACCTATCATTATACAACACGCCGATTAACAATGTCGAAACAGTTGGATATCTTGGAGTCATTCTAGACCAGAGTAATACTTGGAAACCTCATATCAAAAATCTGAAGAAAAAGAGTTATAAAATATTAGATTTATTCAAGCATCTACCCTCTAATAGTTGGGGAGCAGACCGCAAGGCACTGTTACACCTCTTCACAATGCTCTTGAAGCCTGTAGTGGACTATGGTATCGAGGTGTACTCCTCAGCTGCCTCAACCAACATGAAGTATGTACGTGCGATACAAAATTCAGCACTACGTATTGCCAGTGGTGCTTTTAGAATCTCTCCTATCAGTAGCTTACATGCTGACACCGGAGTATTACCATCATCTTACGCTCTTAAGGAAAAACAAATGTCATATTATCTTCGTCTGATTGTTAATGAGAGCCACCCACAACATGAAAATATAACCAACCCAAATCACATCACTGCTAAAGGTTGTTATCTTGATAGAGTGAAAGACCTTATCCAATCTTACGATTTCCAAAAAGAAAAAATATATGCAGAACGACCATTATCTTTTCCACCATGGAGTCCCCTAAACGCAAATGTATGCAACTATATGAATGACTACAAAAAGAAAGACTATTCAATACCACAACTTAAGCAAATATTTTTACGCCTCTTTGCTGATCATGAAGCAAGCTACTGCATTTTCACAGATGGATCTAAAACAAATGATGGAGTGGCTTATGCATTAATCTCTCAAAACAGTGATATTGAATGTGCAAGATTACCTAACGAGGCCTCTATATTCACAGCTGAACTTATTGCAATTTGGAAAGCCATCATCTTTGCAAGCTCTCACTCACCACTCCAAGTAATTACTATTTTCTGAGACTCAAGAAGTGCATCAGCTGCGATAATGATATATAACAATAATCATCCAATCATTCAAGAAATATCGGAGACTATACATGAAAGCAGGAAAACTTTCCATTTTTGTTGGGTTCCTGCTCACGTTGATATTGCCATGAATGAAGAAGCTGATGTTGCTGCCAGAAATGCAGTAGAAAGCCAGAATATACTAGATATTAAACTACCACGCAGTGATATTAAATGCCAAATTAAAAGAAGAAGCAAAGAAAGATAGAAAGGAGAGTGGAACGCAATACCCCTAAACGCCAATAAACTCAGAAATATTAAAAACTATCCGAAACCATAGAAACACTGCTACTTTGAAAATATATACTAGAAACGCACACTCTGTAGACTCAGAACTTGACTCACCAGTACTTATTGAACCGTGAAGACAGGCCCCTATGTGACACATGTCAGGTGCACTTAACTGTGCACCTGACATTATCATGGAATGCCCAGCTTTCCTCAATGAGAGGCTGGCTTGTGGTATAAATAATAATGAATTTGCTGATGTGAGGGATGATCATAGCTACTTTGGCGGACCACTCACTATACAGATTCGTTTCAAGAACTAACCTTTTATATAAACTTTAACTGAGACACACCTATGTAAATCGACCTCAAACAAATGAAACGAGACTCACTCTTGAAAAGCTGATTTGCTGCTAGGGTGGTTAAACTCCTATATATAATAATAATAATTGTTTATTTTGTAAAAAATTATGTTCATATCGTATGCATTATTCTGTTTGTTCTCTGAGTATCGTTCATATTTCATTAATTTTGAGGAAAATATATTTTATACTTTAGGAATTGTTCAAATGTTTCGTTTATGATTGATTTTTTTTCCTGATATAGAGGATGAATATATTTGTACTATTGGAAAGGACTAAATTGAATATTTAGTTTCGTTATTTACAAATTTTTTGATATCTTTGTAATTTTAGCAAAAAATAAATTTCTAATTAGAAAATTTTAAGACAACTATATGTAATTTGTTTTGATAGATAAGCTTTATACATTTTTTGAATCATCTGAAATCTGTTTACATATTCCTAACCCTGGAATAATCAAATGAAGCTAAGTTTTCAAGTTTTTTCCATTTGTTTAGATCTATGTAAATTTGCTGGCTTGGGCAACATGTGTACCAATACGCAATTGGGGATAGTACCTCATGGTATACATATGGTACAATACGGGGGGAACGTGTTAAAGAACTGAAATGCCAAGATTTCAATCAAAGAAAAACTTGAAATTGTAGTGATCAAATCGTTCAACCATGGAAGGGTAGTATTGATAGGGGCTGGATGGAGTGAGAATCGACGTACAGCCATCTCCTTGAGGTGAGTTCTGGATTGCCAGTATTACTAAATTGGAAAGATAAGAGCTGTACTTTTAATATTAGATTATCACAGTGCAGTTTTTATATAGCTATTCAATACAGTCTTGGAATAACTTCCAATATAAATATATTAAAAAAATCATGAAAACGTGTTACAATACTTATTTTGCCGGCCCCAACAAGGGTAGATGGTGGAAAATATTATTATGTGATCAAATAAATTAAATTGAAACAATATAGACCTCATTAAACCAATAGATTATATTATGATTGATCTGACCTATATAAAGCAACATTTTGACATTAATAATCACAATTTTACCTACAATGGTACATTTTCCGCCGCCCCCCGGGGCAGAAGATAGGTAGTACTGTTTTCTTTGTATATATCAAATGTATGGACCATTGACATCATGTTCACAGTTGTAGCAACTGTATGTGAGATCAAGAACCTAGTATAATGTCGTTATAAACTCCAAATATTAGCAATTTTCTCCAAAATATGACATTTTCCTCCACCCCCGGGGGCAGTAGATGTTTACGTAGAACTTTTTTATTGGTAAAAATGAACTTATCAGACCTTTATCATCATGTATGTCTTTATTGGAGCATTCCTTAAAGATGTCGAGAACCCAGTTTAATGTCACATTAGATTGTGTTTTTTTCCCTCCCCCGGGGGCAGAAGATGTTACCGATTAAGCTGAAATTTTGCATACCTTGTTTTTTCACCCATGTGCCAATTTTTATCATTGAAGCTGAGGCAAAATGAAAAAAAAACTCAAAACGATTCACCCTAATTCACATGTTACCTGGGTTAGTTACTATTGTACTTGGTGAAAAAATGTTCGAACATAGGAAGGATAGAAATTAAGAACTTTCTATATTCAAGAGTAGCAGCTTTACCGCTCAACTACTTTAATATTAGAATTTATATCTATGAAATTTATTAACACTACTCAAACGTTATCACCGAACGAGTGTTTGTTAATTACTGACTAATTTTAACGGAGTGTACTTATTTATAGGAATTAAAGTGCTATACAGCGCTTTCTGGTGGTGGTGATTTCAGATACATCCTACATAGGTTTATATCATATCTATATAATATATAAAATATATGAGGAATAGTTTTCAATATATACAAATGGAAAAATATTCGCTTTGCACTATTATACACATTAATGAGATTTTAATAGCACGTGTTTAAAAAATAAATATATACGCTTCCACATCTACACACACACCCTACATTGCACATAAATATGCTTCTATATTAACATGTTCTGTATTTAACTATATATAATATTACTGTTACAATCAGTATTGATTCGTTAATGTTAATCCGCATTGAAAAGGGGAAGAGAGTGATGATAAAATCAAACAATTGGTAATATGTGTTTCATTTGAATCAGCATATTTAATTATGTAATATTATATACCCAATTCATATTAATAATACCTATTAAAGAATTTCAGTCTAAAGATTTGTATCCTTAATTTATGATGATACTGGAAAATTAACATTTTGAAAAAAAACACAAACCAATTAAGAGAACTTGAAGATAATCTTTCAGGAAGAATGGCACTGTATATCACTCTATTGAGACGTATATTAATATATTTATTGTTGTCAAAATCAGTTTGTTTTCTGTTTTGTAAAATAAATCCTTGTTTCGTCAGTTTCAATTAGAATAGGGATTCATTTTGTAATTACTTTCTAAATAAAATTAATCTAATTTAATATTTTAATTGTCGAAAAAAGTGTTTTCACAGATCAAAAAGAAGCATATCACTGTTGAAATCTTCTATAATGGACTCATCTATAATGAATGTACGCTGTATAGTCCTGAGTAAGAAGCTGATTCGAATAGTGAACAAGTTTTTATTAAGTCGGCTATAAATGGCAATTATTTTAAGAGAACAAATGATCATTCAATATTATGAGAAAATCTGATAGTGAGTTCCTGTACGTCTCAATTGAGTGGTGTTTTGCGACAACCATGACAAATTATCTTCAAGTTTATGTATGTCGGTGCTCGTTTCATATTTAAAAATTTTAAAATCGCCACCAATTATCCCTTTGGGTCAAGTCTGCAGACTGACTTGATCATGACAAGACATCAATGCTATTTTCAGCAAATCGTTTAATGCAAAGTCTTGCATCAACCAATGCAGTCTCCAGACTAAAACTCAGTTAAAACTTTATTGTGGACGTACATGAATAGATTGGCAACTTTAAAACTTTAAAATGTATAAATACACATTATTTTGATAAAGAATTATATTTATTTGGTTTTTGACGAATACTTTTTCACCAGTAAAAATATAGAAATGCATTCTCATCAAAACAATTTGATGATTTTAAGTCAATAGAATGTAATGAAATATACTGCAGAGTGTCGCGCTAAAAAATCAACCCTCTCTTTGAAAATGTACATTTAATTGATAACTAACTTTAATGTTATTATTCAGTTTGATATAGATATTTTATCTGGTTCGTAAAATAAATAAGGAGTTATCGGACGGTCTCACATTATCGATCATATGAGAAAAAAAAGTGTACCTAATATTATATTTAATTTTATTTTAAATGTTATTCTCGATACCTAAAGGTATCAGGGATACCAATAAGAATAACGGTTAAATAATAATTAATATTTTTTTTTCTTTTACCTTATCGAAATCATAGAACCGTCCAATAACTCTGAAACTTTCGAATCTCTCTAAAATGTATATGTTTCAAATTCTATCTCAAGAGTACAGTAATTCTTTCAATGTTGTGTCCAATTAAGAGATCAAATTAGAGGATTGACGATAAGAGTGAAATGGAGACACAATCTATTACCTTTTATCAAATTACTGGAGAACAGCAATCAATGAATAGTTGAGCTTGAAGTAATTAGAACTGATTGGAATGGGATTGAATAATTCATGTGGGAGTAAATAACTACAGAGGGAATGAATAAATCCAGAGGGAATGAAAAATTTCAGTGTGAATGATCAAAAGATGAAGAATTCAGTTTGTGTATGTAAAACTTTTATTAGTATGGTGACTTAGTTTTATCAGTAGAATAGATATTGTAGCGTTCAATTTATTTCAGCATTTGATAGTGAATGGTTAGTAATACATTTGCGATTGTGAAAGAGATTTAGGGGTTCTATTCTCAGTGGAGGAGAGAACTAAGATAATAAAGTAACATCAATTATGCAAATTGTACCTTAAAATTACCCATCATGTGATTACTTATTTATTTGGCGTCCATTTCTCAAACAATCGCCAAAGGGGTCATAAATCGCTTCAGAATATTTGATAACGTAATATTAGAATGATCCCTAATTCTTAGGAATGTTTATTTCAAATAATATGGAATAAAACAAGTGCCACTGCGGAAGTTCCCTTAGTTTATGACAGTGAGATTCACCGCTATCGTAATTTTTTGTTTCATAAGTGCTATGTTCTGCCACCTGAGTTTCAAACTTGGTACTTACAGTAGCTACTAAACTCTAACACTTTTTGTGTTCATCATATTGTAAACCAGGTGGTTTAGCCCCATTGAAACAGAAACTTGCGAGAGTGGTATGCCCTGGCAACAAGAATTTATTCCTGTGATGTCAATGCATTACACTAGGCAAAAAGGATTTATCCCAGGGATATTCCCTCAATATCATAGGGATTAATCCTTCTTGCTAGGGTATAAAATTTATTCTACGATCGTGTGTACTTTTGTAAACAACTAACACTTGTATCTTACTAACTATGTGCGATGGCATAACTAGCACCATCCTTACTAGTTATATGTGACAGCATAACTAGAATTCACCTTACTACCTCTGTGCGATGCCATAACTAGCAATCACATTACCACCTCTGTGCGATGGCATATCTAGCACTCACCATACTACGTCTGTGCGATGGTATAACTAGCGCTCACACCAATACCTGTATGCAATGTCATAACTAGCACTCACCATTTCACCTCTTTGCGATGCCATAACTAGAACTCTACATACTTACTCTGTGCAATGGCATAACTAGCTCACACCTTAATAATTCTATGCGATGGCATAACTTGCCTTACTTACTCTGTGCGATTGTATAACTAGAACACATCATACTAGCTCCATAACTATCAAATGTCTGATATTCATCACATTCAGAACTTCATAGTAAAAATGAAGGCTTGACTTTTTCAGCCGTATGCAATTTTTTTCTTTCTGTTTTAGGAGAAGAATTTATCAGTTCACAATCAAGTCTCAATCAACTTATTGGTCTGCTTTTAGTGGTTCAACCATTTATTCGCCTAAATTTAGTTGTCATACATTTAATACTGAACATTTATATCTATTTTTTAAATTCAATTTTCTGATCACAATATATAGATTAGCAAAGTTCCAAAACACCAGGTCAATAATCCTGAAAAAAATACCAGAAATGCATCACCGTTCCTTTTAGTCCCAAAACCTGAAATCTCGGAACACAAAATCCCAAAAGACGAAACATGCCAATATGGATAATCAAAATCCGTATCAAAAACCCCTCCTATATTGTAATTAAAGTCGCTTAAAAAATTTTATTACAGAGAATTGGCTCTGATTTAATTAGTAATAAATGCAATGTATAATTAACCAACTGTGCAAACATTCAATTAATACATTGAATGTAAGTATTACTTCATCAAAGTAATAGAATGTCTGCAAATAAAACGGCTATGGTTTTTGCTCATTAAAATATATTTGTATCTAAGTAAACATTGTCCGAAAGGTTGAATGAATATCCTTGTCGTTATAACAATTTATTTGAAAGAACTCTTTTAAGAAATACTAACACATTTTATTGACAAGTGAAGTCAACTTCATTCTTAATCGCCATCTTGGAAATAAATCCTTGAATGTAATGGATGATGAAATGATGCAATGGATGATCCAAATTAATAATTAGCTGATCTGTAATAGAGTAACATTATTTATCACGAAGGTATTTTAGAAAAAATTTAATAACAAGGTAAGATTTTTTAATCTAAATATGGTAGATATAATGTTGAATTGTTTATATTTATGGAGACTCTAGGCGTGGTTAATTCATAGATGATTAAAACCTTAGTATGTTAGTTTGTACGATTGTACCCAGAGATTAAGAGCATCATCAAGTCAGTCATCAGATCTGAACTAGAGAGATATCAAAGTAATCTCTGTTAGGATCAAATATTGTCCTCCTCAATCTGAGGAGTTGATAACTATTTGACTCCTCACTTTGCCATGAGGCTATTGCTATTGTCACCAGATGGGAAATCCATTGTGATGGGTTAGGGATCAAACGAAGGGACGTCTTCTAAACTGGACTTTATTTTCATTGAATGGCCATAAGTTCATATCTCACTAAACTCTCAGTTTTCAATAATCAATTATTATTGAAAGCTTATCCATCCACTTTAGTATAAAATGGTACTAATTGATTTTGATTACTCTTGACTCATAATTTATTACGCCATCTGAATCATTCGGTATTACAGTTTCAAGCATTAAAGATTCTACCTAGATTTCAGTATAACCCAATTCTATATGCTCTTTCTTTCTCAACATATAATACTGTCATTCTCTAGAAATGTGTTTAATTGTCCATTCAAATTGAATTGGTCAAATATACATTCAGTTCATATCATTTTTATCCGGCCTGTTACTGGCATCAATTAAAAAAAACGGTCTTTAAGTATCAAAATTTCTAATACCTTTAACAGTAAATTTTAAATATGTGTTAATATAGAAAAGTTAAGATTATAAATTGTTATTTCCTTGCTTGGAACAACCTTGTTTGAAACTATCAAACAAGAACATTAATTGAATTTTAAATTTCAGGATTTTATAATTAATTCAGCATTCCAACTAATTCTTTCCTCCTTGTTTAAGATGTGCTAAACGTTTTGTTTAGCAAATTTCAATCATTATAGAATTTTTCATAATCATTCAGGTTTCAATATTACCGAAAATTAACAAACATGAACATATCCTGGAATAAAACTTCCCTGAACTAAAACTTTAAATTAAAAGTTTGTCCATAAAAAGATGTCTTATATATTATTTTTAGCCGTCCTCCTTATGCTACAGAACCATCATTATTTATGAATTAATTTTTCTTGATTAGTATATATGAGGAAGAAGTAAATAGAATGATAAGGAGATCGATCCCCTAAAATATGATGGAACTTACCAACACAATTTTCAATATAATAGAGCTATACAAAGAAAATGTTTGCATCCTACAATAAAGATCTTCCCTAGAAGTACCATTTTGACCAGACTTGAAAATGTTCAAAAAATGACTGTATCGTTCTGTACCGAAAGGGTATCTTAACAGATAACGATGTAAATGAATGTAGCCGTCTTGGTATCTTTTATTCACTCACGCTCGTAACCTGAAAACGATAAGTTTTTCAGAATACGAGATTTACAAACAACAATAGATTATTGACAAATAATTAGTTATTAAGTTACTTATCAACAAGTCATTCAGAAAAGTCACGTATCTAAAGTCTACAAATTGATCTGATCGGTAAAACAAATATAACAATAACGTAGATTTCGCACTATAATAATTTCAACATGGAAAAAACTGAACTTACCAAGTTAGTGCACGAGTAATGGCGTGTAAGGCTTTTGAGAAGTAGAATCTTTCATAGTACACTTAAGGTATAATTCAATACGTACATTGTGAATAAAAATGCCTGGAACAAAATAAAGGTTTCAAGGCTATGGTAAATGGAACGAATTACTAGCACATGAAGCGACGAATGATAAAACTATTAAATGCACAAATGAAAAGGAACTAGTAGAGTATAAAAAATCAGAAGACTGGTGTATATCAGGAATACCTACTACTAAATTTCACAAGTAAAAAGGTATCCGGTGCCACCCTAACTTGACAGTCCGCTATATACCCCCACTGTCCTAAAGCAGACCAGTTAGGCAACTCAGATATAATTGATTTTGTAAGAGATTTGAGAGTATGAATATTAATTATGAATTAAGTTTTGCATGAATTAAGGTTTTATAATAATAAAAGAAATAAACGCTACCTAACACACAGTCAATCACGGTTATGCTACTAGCACGGAGACATACATGAATGAATGAATGAATGTCAGAAGCACGACGTTGAAGTTTCTTCCAAACCTACAGAGGCTAATACCCTAAAAGGAATTCGAAAATTACCCTAAATTTGGTTATAACCAGACTAAAAAGAAATTATTATGGTGAACATGACACGTTCATCTTCATTCCCTATTTAATTCGTGTTAATTGAAATAAAAATCTTCCTTACTCGCTACCTCTCCAATATTCCTTCTGATAAAACAATTCTTCATAAAAAATTATGTATCGAATCATTTGGTAATGAGATATTTAAAAATGATCATGTAATGAAAATATTTTCATTCTATTTTCCATGCGTTATATATATTATGGTATATTTTCACATAAATTTAATGATTGCATTACTTAAAATTTATGCAAGTTAATTTTTGTAATGAATTATTACAGTACAGTGTGTTTCAAAATACATTTCAATTTGTGCTTAAGAAGAGAAAATCACATATTATGTATGTTTCTGTTCTAAATTTGTATTTTTTTTACTCTAAGGCCTAAACTATGAAAAATTACATCACAGATACATTATTTTTTTAATGTATATTTTACAGAATTATATATATTGTAATATCAGATGTAAATTTCTATCACGTAGTTTCAAATTATTCCATGATAACTATCAGTTGAAAATTGATTTTAAGAGTTTCTGAAGTATTCAAACTGGAGTATTTTTTATTTGTATTGAGACTGTAAATGTTTTTTAACGTTAAGGATAAATAATACACTTATTTTTTCATTGAAAAATAATAAAGCAGAATAACAATTCATATCAAAGCAAATATGACAGAAGGTTCTCTGTCATGTAGATATATTTTCTTTCATTCCAAAGTATATATATCCTTTCTAAGTAGAATTCACAAGTGTAATGACGACAAAGTACTGTTTCTTTGAGGAGATTGGTGAGATTGAATAATAAATGTAGCATAAATATCATTCATAGTGAACTCGACAAAGAGTTGGAGAAATGGGCTGAAAAATTACATTTTGAATACTGTACGACGTGTCTAACCTATACTGTGTATTTCTGATTTTTTTCCCTCAAGTATTCGCTGCTTATTCCTTGCCTGAGAAGATTGATGAGGGGAATATCAGATGAATTGTTGAGAATAATAATTGATTGGGGAAGAAGCAAGAAGAATTGACGAACAATAAGGGGAAATTATTGAGAAGTTACAACATTTTTTTGTATGAAATGTAATGTGAAATATATTTAATATGCTGTAGTAGACACTAATGGTTCATCAGCATACATGTTTTGTATAAAATAATATTTTAATCCTAAGTTGAAGTTCAAAACTTTCTATGATTCTCAAGTAATTCCAATTGAAAAAGGAATGAATGAATAATGTAATGATTAATAAATATAATTCAATATTTAATAAGAAAATATTTATAATAGGCAATGGTTCTAACAAAATTTCTTGGATTGGTACTAATCTTTCATTTTATATATTAAATTAAGGTTTATTTATTTATTTACTAATTAAAATTTTAATTCTTAGCCTTTCAGTGATTATAATACTGTGCAAAAATGAATTGAAAAGCTGTCGTTTGGGCTAAATTCAATTTATTTTATATGAAAGATTATAATATAATATTCCAAATAACAGTTAAATAATAAAAATCACAATATTTTTTCTGATATATTATAAAGAAATGTACGCAAACTAGGATTTTAACGTACTATAGTATTAAAGGATAATAATAAAATTAAAAATATACAGAGTAGATTGCAGTAAATCTATATTTCTGACAATCTAAACAAATGGTATTTTTTTAATGAACCTCAGACTGCTCATTCATCTTCGTATTTATGTTTTATCTCTTAAAAAAAAGAACAAATTGAAGTTTTCAATTAATTTATCACCTGAGTTAATTTCATCACGTCAAGCGTACTCACTACTAAAATATTAACTCATCTTTGAGAGTCAAAATTTTATTGGAAAAAATAAGCTTCATTTTCAAGCAATATTGTTACTGAAATATTTCGTTTGATAATTTGAGACACAACTTGGAAGATTTTTATATTTTCATATTTTTCTGACAGTGTAAATAGCAGTTTAAAATTGTAAAGAGATTTCTATTTACATTGTGAAGATAAAAACTTGATGCGGGCACTGTAGAGTATAGATTACAATAACTATAAAGTACAGCAATGGTAAAGTACAGGCATTATAGAGTACAGTCATTGTTAAGTACAGTTATTGTGAAGTATAGTCAATGTACATTTGTACACTGTACAATGCACAGTACATGTTCTGCAAAGTACAGGTACTGAAGAGAAAAGTTAGTGTTAGAGTATAGTATAAATGTAGATTACAGTCACTGTATAGTGTAGTTCTCAAATAAAAAGATAAAAAAATATTTAAAAATGATAATAAATCATAAGTTATATACAATTATTCCTTAAAAAGTCAAAAAACACATAAAATATATAAAACACTTAAATGGCTTTTATACCAATACACACTGCGTCGTTGTCTGTTAGTTGGTTGGTTGCAAGCAAAATATCAAACTTTAACATATATGTAATTGTTGGTTATTATATAGGGGGTGGTTTGTGTACTGGAGTAGTGGCTCGCTCTGAAAACACAACACACAAATTCAAATAGATTATAGATGTTGATTCAGAATACAAATTGAATATTCTTAATATAACAGTATAAGCTAGCTAGAAAATAAGAGTTTCTTTAAGAAACAGTAGGAAAATATTTTATTAATAGTTGTAAATTACACTTCATTTACCACTATTGGTGCTTGTTTCAACCCTTCACCAATATCGACAATCAACTTACGATAACATCTCTCACAATTTGTTCACCGAAAATTATCACGCTTGATGTTTCTATAAATATTTTTAAGAAAACGATTATTCGGTGCAATAAATAGATAATTAATTCAAGGTGCATCACCAATCATTTTACCATTGGAAAGTCCATTAGCTCTACTTTTAGATGATATAACAAATACCTTGATTTTTTGGTGGAGAATATTGATTTAAAGCATAAATTAAAATGATAGTGTAATTATTCAAAATGTATCAATAAATCATAGCTCTTTAATATCAATAAAGACATATTCGAGGAGGTCATATCATTTTATTCTAAAATATATTTTCAAATCTATATCATTCATTGAATACTTTCAATGCTAATGAAATATAATTTTTCTTTACTCTAGTGAAGTTATTTCCTATCAGGAAGCAAAGGGTCAACTTCTAGGGATGATCGTTCACTGTAGAGGAGTTCTAATGCATTTCCAAGTATTGTATTTATATACAAATAAAGTTCTTCCTGATATAAATCAAGTTTTCTCATTTAATTCATTCCAGAATGTGAAAGTCATAATGAATCAATGTACCTCATTATGAGATCGAGATGTTAGCTCAAGCTTAAGGTGTAAAGTATCGTTCAGCTCTATACGGGATGCTCGCCTTTCCAATTAGGGGAAGTTTATGACCGGATAATATGAATACTTAGATATATATATTTGAAAATATATCTTATCGAATAGAAAAGAATGAAATTTTTTACGTAATGTTCATCCACTAGTTGGGAGAGAATTATATTATATTTCTAATTCAGTATCTGATTGTAAATATTGTCAGAGGAAGTGTTTTATATTTGTCATTATCAAATGCCAAGAGATATTTCTCTGGTTAAAGAAAATGAAACATAAACGTATGTTTCTTCAAAATTTACCTATTAAAGAGAAGGGATCACTAGAAGAAGAACTCATCAATTGATTATCTGGATATTCGGGTTATCTCTTCAATCCACACACAGAAAAAATTTTCTTTCTCCCTAGGAAAAAAGTCACTTTATATATGCATTAATTAATTATTTTCTTTCTGGTAAAGAAATGTTCTAGTTTTGGGACAAATAAAATTTTTATTCACATATAAGATTTCTTTTCTTTGAGTCAAATAAAAAATACGATTTAAATCTTAGAATTTTCTTTGTAACAAATAAAATTAGTTATTTATTTCAAATCTAGGAGTGGTTTAGGAGAAATATTTTATTTCTTCTCCACAAAGAAAACTTTTCATTGAATAGAATAAATGTTTTCTTTGCAATAAATGTATCTTTCTTAAGTATAAATGCATCAAAGATTTAATATAGAGTAATATTTATTTAAACCAATGAATTAGTATCATTATTTATAATATAAATATTCTTTACATATAATAGAGCTTTCTTTCACTCTAATATAATATATATTTATTAAAAAGTAATAATTTCTTTTATACTAACAAACTGGTTCTTCTTTCTAAAGACTTACATGCTTCACAATAAATATTTCTTTCTTTTAAGATAGTTTTGTAGATAGATTGAGGAAGAAATAACATAAATGAAGTTTTATATGCAATATATTGAAATAATATAGCAATGAAATTACACTCAGCAGAAGCATAAGATCTTCTTCCCATTCAGAAGATGTATGTCTCCACACATTCACCCTATTCTTGATCTCCTCCAGCTATAGACGAAGCATACCTCCAGAATATATGAACTTGATATTCATCCTCTGTAGAAAAAAAATCACTTTAATTTAACTGTTTCATATTTCATATACAATAATAGATCCTAATGTAATGACTAAGTTGGCTTAGTTATAGGTAGCTATAACACACCTGAACAGTTGATCAGAAATTTTTGTGTCCTCTTAGAAACTTTTATTAAAGTTCAGTGCACTTTCTCCCACTTGTGTGAATATGATCAGTCTTTTTCTGTAGATATAATGCAGTGAAGTTCCAACTGAAAATAAAAATTAAATGTTTAAACAAAGTTAACTTCATTTCATATAATTTAAAGACATCTACGGCATCAAACATTAAATTTCAGGACTCAGGCAACTTAATTAATTTAAAAGAAATTGAAAACAAATGAATTATTTCACTATTTGTTAAAGAGGTTTTTAAAATATCCCATATTCTACAGAGGACTAAGAGGAAATATAAGTTATATAACTAATCTCAATTGTGACAATTTCCCCAACTAATAGAGTATGAGAATCCTAGCCAAGTAATTGCCAATAATTTGGTTAGGATAAATAAATCTGGAGAGCTTCTCTGCATCAGCATCACTGTGATATTTAACTATTATCATTGATTTTTGATTTTGGGAGCTGATGATTCCAATATTAATAATATAAACACAAAAAAAGTAATCTCTGCGATTGTGAACACTTTACCAGTTTCAACAGATTGGCTTAGAAATTCCTAAGAATTAGGTATCTTCAAATTTTCAAATATAAATTAGATCTTATCAAATCATTAATAGCCTTATAAGTAGCTATTAGGTAGAAGTTTAGGAGCAATAGATAACTTAATTTATATTGATTCAATAGTAAATAGTTTTTTTTCCCCTTTGTACACATATCCACCCATTTTTAATTCAAAATTTTATTTTATATAGGTATCTTGGGAGCTAAAATAATGAAATTTCAGATTTTTTAAATTATCACTAAGTTTAGAAATATTTCACCCTGCTCTGAATAATGTGACCCTGTCCCTATGACTTTTGGTGATTTGAATTTGTGATAGCTACCTACTCTCAGATGAAAATTCAAAAATTATCACTGATTATCTCTCTGAAATTTTGAGTATATAAAAATTCCTTTAGCTAAATTAATGGTAACATAGGATTCAATTAAAGATATTCTTCAATGGTTCTAAAATATCCCTAAGATATTGCTTAGGTTCACCTCAGAAACTCTTTGAAAAATGTTCCATATTTTGCAGACTGGCACTTTGAAACACTGGAGCCACAATCTTAACTGAACTCTAGTTAGCCTAAGTTAGGTAGTTAACAAACTTTAAGTCATTACATACAATATATTGAATAATTGATAGTACTACTAGTTAAGGTAAACATTACAATAAGAACAAATAACGATTAGGTATAGGTAGCTTAGGTTAGATAAATAAACAATAAGAGTAGGTAGGGCTGATATATAAAACTACCTACCTAACTTATTTTAGGCGCAGTGAGATAAATTTTCATTTAAGTTGTAACTTACGTTAGCCTAGTTCATTACTAAAGGGTAATGAAAGGAAGAAGTCACCTATGAAATAGCATTTAAATTTCTCAAGTAAATAGGTAGCAGGACACTGTGAACCTATGAATACCTAGTTACCAGTATTAACATTTCTAATTAAAGGAAAAATGGTGACCAAGTTCTAAAAACTATGCTTTGCCAACTAATAATTCAGTATAATTATATAAATAAATGAAAATATCTAATTTATATACGGAAGGATTCATAACTGAGCAACTAACTGAGAACCTACCTTGATCACTTCAACGAACTTAATGATATGACGCTCACTTCAGAAAAGCCCGCGAAAATTTCAAAGCAATATTTCGATTTGAGACAATAACAGAACAGATTTGTAACAAAGAAATATTCGACTCATCAGTGAAAAGCTTTAAGAGAAATAAATAAAAGGTTAATAGGAAAGAAATATGCATCAAAATGCATCCAAAGAAAGCTACTTTCTTTAATCTAAAACTCTAGTAACACTTTCAACCAAAGAAAATAAATTAAAGAAGATAGTTTTTCTTTAAAATATGCTTCGATTTCTCTGTGTGCATAGACAATGCAGTCTAGTTTCTTCATAAACCGCTTTCAGCATATTACTCTCCTCTTCAGTTTACCTACAGTCCAAAATTTGATTTGTCACTGATGAGGAAAAGAAATGAATAACACAAATAACACGATAATTAAATAAATTTGGAAACCGGTATATTCCACCTCGGTAATTTCCACCCCGGTATACTCCACACTAGGTATATTCCACCCTTGGTATATTCCACCCTTGGTATATTCCACCCTTGGTATATTAACCCCGGTTAGTTCCACCCTACTTTACGGGTTAAGTTTGGTTAATTACAAATATAAATCCTTTATTAATATTTTATATAATACTAGTAATTTAAATTTTCAGAGTACAAATTAAACCTTTTGTTTGTCAATCACAAGCTGTTTATTTTTCACTACACATGGGGCAGAAAGATATGTTGTATGAACGCTTTTTATCAGTCGAGATATTTAGATTTTCAATCATGAGCTGATTTTCTCTACTATCGCCAAGACGACAGCGATATTAACTGTAAGATGTAGTTATATAGTACTTC